>JAREIK010002337.1:42921-82893 GCA_029783825.1 Sapria himalayana | reverse complement strand
CGATGCTAAAATTTAGTGAGTGAAATTGTCCATAGCTAAAAATTTGGAGATGGAAATCCATAGTTGAATAAATAAATTTCCTAGCTAAATTAGCAAGCTAATTGAGATTTTCCATCACTAAATGGATATAACAATGAAGCTTTCCCAAGCTAAAGTGCTCAACGCTAAATATTAGTTACTGAAATAATTTCTAGCTAAATAAATTGTGACAGAAAAATCCCTTACTAGAAAAAATTTCTGTCGTTGCCGCTATTGCCGCCTGCTGCTGCCGCTACTGCCATTGCTACTATTGCTGCCACTGCCGATGCTTGCCCCTGCTATGGCCACTATGCTGCTACCCCCTGCTGCCGCCCTGCACTGCTGTCGTCGCTGCCACCTTAGCTGTTGCTACTGGTGCTGCCGCTACTACCACTACTACCGCCGCTACTGCTGCTGATAATAAAAGTATGGTGGGCGATGATGCTCGACTGATGAATTTGAGATTGAGCGAGTTTTTGACGAGGTGGCAAGCTGCTCCTCCCAAAATAGGACCCATTATTCCTCCTCGACCAGAATTAAATGACACTACACAAGTATCATCATCATCATCATTCTAAGACCTAGTACAATTTGAACCAATCATTACCGAATCTAGAACAAAAAAACATATTTATTCATACTTTCGCTTTGTACCATGTGATAATTGCATATCAATATAATTACTAAAATTTTAAGACCAACCTATATCTACCTGGCTGGCCTAGACCAGAAATATCTTTCCAAAGCTTTAGGAAAAATTTAATATCCATTACTTTTATTACCTACGTCAGTGAGCAATGCACGATGATGTTCGGACCAGCCCGAACAATTATATATTCAAAAGTATGTCTATGTGTAAATAAATGTGTATGTCTGATAATATATACATGTCTACAAATAAATATATGCACCTACTTATGTATATATCGATATATACGTACGTATATACTACAGTATAAAAGTACATATATACTGAGTATATACGTACGTATATACATTAATTTTATATGTATGTATATATAATCACATAGCGTTAGATGACACACACACTTGTACTTTAATGCAAATACACATACCATCAAAGACGACATAAGAAAATAATACAAGATTTTAAAAACATGCACATAGGTCTCTCATGCTTGGTCAAGATTTCTTGTTCTTTTTCTTCTCATACTCCACGCAGATAGAAAACATTGTTACACCTGCACATGGAGCATAACATACTATATTTACAAACCAATAACCGATAATAAGTAGTGGTAGAGAAGCTAAGGTGTTGTTCCCAACATAATATAGGACCATCCAAGGCTTTTACATACCTATAATAGGTTAAAACTCTAACCAAAAAATTCGGGGACACACAAACATATTCACAAATATATAAAAATAGATATTATAGACATGAACAAATTAAAATTAAAGTTGATTGTTATACAACTTAATAAAAATCTAAAAGATGTCTAGCAATGATGTTTAAAGAGAAAGTGTGTGTAAAAATAAAATATTTTAGGAATAATAAAGATAATATATGCTAGGCCTCATTTTGATAAAACTAAAATCGAAAAATATGGGACCCATGCATTGGAATTACATAAAATAAAATTTCTTCAGTAAAAACCTATCAAATATTACATCTTTTATCATACAAAAGTTCATATATGAGCCTGAGGGCCAAGGGTTCGGATTAGGTAAGAGTACAACCCTTATTTGTATTATACCATATATTAGCCAGAGCAACAGACACTCTCATGTTATGTGCTTAGATATTGTTGATATTATATCTTTTGCCATTTAATTTCAAGTTAGTGCAACAAATTAGTATTATCCCATATATAATTATATGTTAGGATACGTATAGTAACTGTCGTTATAATAGTAAATATAGTTAAATATAGTTAAACATATATTTATATATAGATATATAACTACAAGTAATTATAAGTAGATGTACATAAATGTATACAAAGTTATACGTAATTATATAGATTTACATATATCTATACATAATTAAAAATAAAGTTATATTTATTTATATAAAGTTTTTTATAGTTATACAAATATTTATATATAGTTATACACATATAGTTAAATATTATGTTATATGTTTTTATACACATAATTATAAATATAGTTACATGTGGTTATACATATAGTTATACAGATAGTTAAACTTATATTTATACATGTATGTATATATATTTTTTCATATAATTTCATATATTTATACATATAGTAATGTATAGGTATGGATATACTTAAATACATTTGTTAAACTAATAAATTAAAAATGTATATTAAATATATGTTGTTAATTATATTTTTAAATATAGTTATGTATAATGTTTTATTGTTATACATATAGTAAGATATAATTATTTATAGTTATATGTTATTATACATATAATATATAGAGTTATAAAAAATTATATATCATTAAATATTTAGTTATATATATATATACATACATACATATATATATACACACACATACATACATACATACATATATATATATATATATATATATATATATATATATGTATATTCATTTGAGTAGTTATATTTAGTTATACATAAATTTATACAATGTTATAAACAAATATATAGATTTACATATATGTATACATATATGTATATATTGTTAAAAATATAGTTATATTTAATTATATAAAGTTTTATTTAGTTTTACAAATATTTAAATGTAGTTATACACATATAAGTAAACATATTGTTGTATGTTGTTAAACATGTAATTATAAATATAGTTACATGTGGTTATACATATAGTTACACATATAGTTATACTTATATTTATACATGTAGGTATATATATTTATTCATATAATTCTATATATTTATACATTTAGTATGTATAGGTATAGATAAAGTAAAATATATTTTTATATACTAATATATACAAATGTATATTAAATATAAGTTGTAAATTATTTATTTAAATATAGTTATGCATAAAGCTTTTTATAGTTATACAAATAATAAGATACAATTATTTATAGTTATATTTTATTATACATATAATATATATAGCTATAAATATTTTTATATAGTTAAACATATAGTTATATATAACTATATTCATACAAATAGTTATACATAAATATACGGATTTACATATATGTATACATAGCTACAAATATAGTTATATTTAATTATATAGAGTGTTATATAGTTATACAAATATTTATATATAGTTAACAAATATTTATATATAGTTAACCACATATAGTTAAACGTAATGTTTGTATGTAATTATAAATATAGTTACATGTGAATATACATTTAGTTACACATATAGTTATACATATATTTATACATGTTGGTATATATATATTTTTTATATAATTTTATATATGTATATATATAGTTATCTATAGGTATATATATGGTAAAATACATTTTTATATACTAAAATATAAAAATGTATATTAAATATATGTTAATTATATTTTTAAATATAGTTATATATAATATTTTATAGTTATGCATATAATCAAAGATAATTATTTATATATTATATGTTCTTATACCTTTGGGATCCAATGGAAAAAAAGACAAAACCAAAAAAAATGTTGAGCTTACAACAGATCAGAATAAAGTAAATGCGGTCTTGTATTTTAGGCATGCAATCTATAAATATAAATACAATTTGAATCCCACTAGAATTAGATGATGACATCCACATAACTTAACAAAACTTAAGCAAAATAGGCAAAGATTAGATCCACATCCAGATATGTCAACAAAGTTTGCCTCATTTTGCTAAATTTGTTTATTACTTGCTGACAATGTAATTAGAAAGCCAATCAAGACCCTCGTAGAGGCCCTCGCCAAAGGTAGCATAGGTACACTGAATGTGTCAATGGCATTGGAGAAGTGAGTGAAGTACTAGCTTGTCAGAAATTTTATCTGCATTTATCGCATTGGGAAGATCTTGCTTATTGGCAAACACCAGCAAAACTACATCTCAAAGATTTTCTTCATTTAGCATCCTATGCAACTCATCTCTGGCTTCAACAACTTGATCTATCCCATTGCTGTCCACCACAAATATGAGACATTAGGTATTTTGGAAGTAATTCTTTTGAGAAAGGGCGTATCTTGTCTTGACCCTCAACATCCCACACAGTTAAATTGATGTTTTTGTATTCAACAGTCTCCACATTAAAGACAATAGTAGGAATTGTAGTCACAATTTCACAGAGCTTCAACTTATACAGAAAGCTTGTCTTACCTCCAGCATCAATACCTAGCATCAAAATCCTCATCTCGTTGTTTACAAACAACATGCTGTTGAACTACTTTGTGAACGTCAACCCCATTTCTTCCACTAAATCTCAATCCATTTGTCGTATGGCAGTAAAGAAATCTGATGAGAGAAAGAAACAGAATCAATTAACCTCAAGAGATAGTCACCAGAGAGGGAGGTCAACCTCTATATGTTCTTATACCTATAATATATATAATTAAAAATAAAGTTATATATAGTTTAACATATAATTATATATAGATATATTCATACAAGTTGTTATAAGTAGTTATACATAAATATATACAAAGTTATAAATAAATATAAAGATTTAATTATATGAATACATATATGTATACATAGATTTAAATATAGTTATATTTAATTATATAGAGTATTACATAGTTATATAAATATTTATATATAGTTATACACATATAGTTATAAATATGTATGTAGTTAAAGATATAGTGATATATAACATTTTTATAGTTTAACATTTAGTAAAATACAAATATATATAATTATATATTATTATACACATGATATATTTTGTTAAAAATATAGTTATATAGAATTACACATATAGTGATAAACTATTATATTTTAAAAAAATAGTTATATATAGTTATGGATATAGTTATAAAAATAGTTTACATAGTTACAAAAATAGTTAAATATAATTAGGACTAGTTTTATATAGTTATACAAATATTTATAAATAGTTATCATATACTATGATAACAACACATTCTCAAATGCCCAGATGAATTATATAACTATAGAGAAAGAACTTGTAGCAACAATCTTTTTTTTGGCAAGTTAATATCATATTTAGTGAGAACCAAAGTCATAGTATATTTTAAATATTCTATAATCAAATAGCTCATAGAAAAGAAAGATATCAAGCCTAGATTGATTTAATGGATTTTACTATTATAATAGTTTGAACTATATATATGAGATAAAAATGTACATATAATCAAAATTAAAAATAGCTTATCAAGATTAGCAAAAGAAGATAGAAAAGTTGTTTTAGAAGATATTATATAGATTTTTTTATTAGAAAAAATTATAGTATTGAATAAAAATGCAACTTCATCGTACGTTGTATTGAATGAACCTTATCATTACAAGTAGTACTCTAATCAAATTTTGAGGCAAAGTGTTATAGTTGGGAGATTAGTAGTATCTTGAAATAATGCCACTTTTTGCTCCTGCTCTCACAAATTTGTGGAACATGTAAATATTTATGTGTTCAAGTATTTTTCTTCTCAAAATTAATGTTGAAATTTACATATAAATGCATAAATATATATGTGCATACACACACACACACACACACACACATTTATACCTCCATATACGTTACTATACATTATATATCAGCATACACATTTTTGTAATTTTGTATATATTTACCCATGTATCTACAATTTCAAAGTAGTGTGCATATACTTGTATGTATGCATATACTACTGTACACCAACACAAACACACACATATACCTATATACAAAATATATTTTTAAAGTTACACATGAAACTATAATATATATATATATATATATATATATATATATATATATATATATATATATATATATATATATATATGTTTGTGTGTGTGTGTGTTTGTGTGTATGTGTTTAAATGTATTTAAAATTTTTTGATTTAGAAAATTTAATTAAAATAAAATATTATATATTGTACACAATTTATAAAATATTATAAATTCTTTATATTTAAAACAAATATTTGTATGTGTGTGTGTAAGCGGGTGTGTGTGTGTGTGTGTGATATATATTAATGCGCAAAATAAAATTATGAATTAAATATATGAGCTACTATTTTATTCAAATAGTTGTTTTTTTAATATTTATATTAAAATAACTATCATTATACAAATATAAATAAATGAAGTTGACATATTTGTAAATTATTCTATTTTTACAATTATGTTAAAAATGAAAATATAGTTCATAAATAGATAATAATATTTTTCTTTTTTTATCAACTTTTTTTATTAAAATATTAATGTCAATGATAAATTTTATTTTGTAAAAAAATTTAATTTTAAAGTTTTATCTTTGTAAATTGAAACTACATCACATATATATTTTAGAAATTTTATATAATATTTATTATACAAATATATTATTATTTGTTTTGAAATTTATAACATTAATTTTAACAAATGAACATTTTATTATAAATCAATTTTAGTTAAATGATATTTAGTGAAACAAAAACACAAACCCTAAACATATTAAATCATAATGATTTATAAAAACATATAAATATACATTTAAGGTTGAAAATTTTAAATTTAAGTTCCTAAAATATATGAGAAAATGATAAAGATTTATTCAATGTCCAAAAAACATGTATGAATGAGATGAATGATATGAATGGATATTAAGTTACTGAAGCATGTAGTTATTAATGTTTTAGATGTAGTTATATATAATTTTTCATGTAATTATATATATTTAGACATATGGCTATGTATAGGTATTGATGTAGATAATACATTTATATATAGTAATATGTCGATATACATATTGTTTAATACATTTATATATAGTTATATATATATATATATATATGTGCATATTAAATTTGTTATATGTCTATCTATCTATATATCTATCTATATATCTGAATATCTATCTAACTGTCTATCTATCTATCTGTCTATTTGTCGATCTGCCAATTTATGTATCTTTCAATCTATATTTATTTGTATCTGTCTATCTATATTATAGATTTATATATATATGTCTAATAATTTATCTATATTTGTGTGTAACTATATATCTATTTATCTGTCTATCCATCTATCTGTCTACTTATCTATCTATCTATCTCACTTTCTCTTTATCTCTCTATCTATTAATTTATATATCTGTTTATTTCTCTATCTATTAATTTGTCTATATGTCTATCTATCTATCTTTTTGTCTATCTATATTTCTATCTATCGATCTCTCTTTATCTATCTATCTATCTACCTGTCTATCTATCTATCTATCTATCTATATGTCTATTTGTCCTTTAATCTATCTATCTACATATCTATTTGTCAATCAATCTATTAGTGTATTTATGTATCTTTCAATATGTCTATCTATCTATATGTATAGTTATCTATCTGTCTATTTTTCTACCTATCAATCTATTTAACTATATATGTATCTAAAGTCTATTTGTCTATCTATCAATAGTCTATCTATCTATCTATTTCTATATATGTATATCTATCTATCTGTCTATATGTCATTCTATCTATATGTCTTTCTATCTATCTGCATATCTATCTATATGTTCAACTCTCCATCTATCAATCTCACCATCTTATGATTTATCTAACTAATGATCTATTCATCTATATGTCAATCTATCTATCTATCTATTTTTTTATATGTATATCTATCAATATGTCAATTTTTATATCTGTCGAACCCTCTATCTGTATATTTGTTATCTATCTATCTATCTAACTATTAATATATGTATACATATATCTAACTATCTATCTGTCTATTTGTCTTTTTATTTATATGTCAGTCTATGTATCTATCAATCTGTCTTTATTTGTAATTATCTATCTATTTATCTATCTAATTGTCTATCAATATATATATATATATATATATTTCTTTATCTCTCTCTCTCTCTCTCTATCTGTCAATCTCTCTAACTATTAATCTATCTTTTTGTGTATTTCTTTTCTATTTATTTATAAGTCCATCTATTTGTCAACTTGTATATCTATCTATATCTATCTATTTTCTTTCTTTCTCACTTTATCTCTATCTCTTTATCCATCAATGTGTATATATATATATATATATATCTATCTATCTGTCTGTCTGTCTAGCTATCTATCTTCTATCTATTTATTTATATATCTATCTTTCTATATATATATATATATATAATTCTTTCTACTTGTATATCTGAATATCTATCATTTAGTCTATCTAAAAATCTTTATATCTTTTTGTCTATCTATCTATATATGAATCAATTTATCTAACTATGTACATTTCTATTTAAATATTTGTCTATTAGTCTATCTAAAAATATTTCTATCTATTTATCCATTTGTCTATTTGTCTATCTATCAATCTAATTATCTATATATATCAATCTACTTATCTATATATGTATCTATCTGTCTGCACATATCTTTATATCTCTAGCTGTCCATATCTCTAAATGAACATCTCTATATATGTCTATTTGTCTATCTATATATATGTCTATCGATCTATCTATCTATATATCTATCTATCATACTTGCAATCTGTGTATTTGTCTACTTCTCTATCTATCAATATATCTATCTATCTGACTTGGTATCTTTCGATATATATGTCTAATTATCTTTCTGTGTATCAATCTATTGTCTATCTATCTATCCATATGTCTATTTATCTATGAGTATACCTATCTATCTATTTGATTATCTATCTTTCTATCTAGTTATTTATCTATCTATCTAACTTTCTATATTTCTATGTATCTATCTATTTCTCAATGTGTCTATTTGTCTATTTGTCGGCATGTTTATCTATCAATTTATCAATTTATTTATCAATATATTTATTTATTAGTCTATCTGTTTGTCTCTCTATATCTATCTCAATCTAACTATATGTCTATCTATCTATCATTCTATCTATAAATATATTTATTTGTGTATCTGTCTATTATTCTCTAAATGTACCTGTCTATTTGACTATCTTTTTATAATTATATCTATAAATCTGTCTATTTGTCTATTTGTCAATTTCTCTATCTATCTATTTGTCTATCTATCATTTTTCAATATTTTTATTTGTTTATCTATCTATCTATATGTGTATATATATATATATATATATATATCTATCTTTCTATTTCTTTATCTAACAATCTATCTATCTACCTATCTATCTATTTGTTTATTTATCTATTTGTCCTTCTAATATATTGATCTATCTGATACATCTAATAATCTTTTATCTATCTATCTGCCTATCTATCTATCTATTAATCTATCTATCTGTATATCTTCTATTTATCAATTAGTCCATCTATCTATATGTCTATCACTATCTATATATATGTCTATTTATCTATATGTATATTTGTATATTTATCTATTTGTGTATCAATTTATCTATATATCAATCTATTTATCCATAGTCTATTTTTGTATCTATCAATCAATCTCTATATTTGTATATATATCTATCTGTTTATCTCTATCTATCTAAATGTCTTTCTGTCTATCTATCTATTTGTCTATATGTCTAGTTCTCCATCTTTCAATCAATTAATCTTTTGATATATATAACTATCTATTTGACTATTTTTCAATATGTATATCTATCTATTTGTAGATTTTTCTATCTTTTTATCTGTCTCTGTCTATATGTATATCTATCTAAATGTATATCTTTCTATCTTTCTATCTATCTATGTATATGTCAATCTCTCTATCTATATATATGTTTTGTATGTATATATATATATATATATATCTGTCTATCTTTCTATTTGTCTATCTATCACTCAATGTATATATCAAACTATCTTTTATCGTATCTGTCTATCTATCTATGAGATTATATGTCTTTTTTATATATCTATCTATTTGTCTATATATATATATATATATAACTATAACTATCTATCTATCTATTTGACTATCGGGCTATTTGTCTATCTAACTAAATATCTATCAATCAATCTATATGTCTATTTATCTATGTTATCAATCTATCTATCTTTTTTCTATCCATCTATCTATATATATATATGCTTTTTTGACTATTTGTTAATCTATCTATCAGCCTATTTATCTATTTGTCAATCTATCTATCTATTTATCTATCTATCTATTTATTTGTCAGCCTATCTGTCTATCTATCTATCTATCATCTACTCTATCTATCTTTCTATCTCTCTAACTATTATACTATCTATGTCTATCTATCTATCAATTTATCTATCTATTTATCTATCAATCAGTCTATTTGTCTCTCTCTAACTTATATTTTATCTATCTATCTATCTATCTATCTATCTATCTATCTATGTGTCTATCTATCACTCTATCTATATATCCTTCTCTTTGTCTATCTATATATCTATCTCTCTACCCATATCTCCATATCTCTATGTGTGTATCTGTTGAAATGTCTATCTCTTTATAAGTCTAATTATCTATCTGTATATATATGTCTATCTATTTATCTAACTATCATCCTTTCTATTTATCTATCTAGCTATCTTCCTTTCAATCTATCTATCTATCTAACTATCTTTCTTTCTATCTATATGTGTTTATGTCCATCTCTCTATCCATCAATCTATCTGTCTATCTATCCATCTATATATCTTTCTATGTATATGTATATTAGTCTATATGGCTATTTGTCTATCTATCTATTGTCTATCTATCTATCTATATGTTTATTTGTATATCTATCTATCTATCGGCCTTTCTATCTATTTGTATATATGTCTATTTGATTATCTATATATTTGTCTATTTTTCTTTTTATCAATATATTTATCTAGTTATCTATTTATCTTATTATCTATCTTATATGTCTATCTTTCAATTTTTGTATCTATCTATTTATCTTTCTATCTATAAATCTATTTGTTTATATATTTATATTTATATTAATCTATCTAACATTCTCCATATATCTGTATTTTTATATCAATTTATCTATCTCTATTTATTTATCAGTCTATCTTTCTATCTTTCTACCTATATATTTGTGTATTTTTCTATCAGTAAATTTATCTATCTATCTATTTATCTATTTGTATATCTGTCTATAATTTTATCTATCTTTATGTCTATCAATCTATTTATCTATCTATCAATCTATATTTCTATCTCTTTATATATTTATCAAACTATCTATTTATCTATCTTTAAGACTATATATCTATCTATCTATCTAACTGTCTGTCTATCTATTTATTTCTCTATCTTTATATCTTTTTATCTATCTGTCTATTTAAATATTTATTTATCTATCTATCTATATCTATCTATCATTCTATCTTTCTATCTATTTTTATTTATCTATATATGTTTCTGCTTATCTTTCTATTTTTCTATATTTCTATCTATCTATCTATCTGTGTCTGTATGTCTATATATCTATATTTCTTTATGTCTATCTTTCTATATATCTTTTATCTTTCTATCTATCTATCTATCTGTCTGTCTGTCACTTTGTTTATTTATTTATCTATCTATTTATATATCTTTAAATATGTATATCTATGTATCTTTATGTCTATCTATCTAACGATCTATTTATTTGTCTATCTATCTGTCTATATATCTATATTTGTATCTAATTATTTTTCACTCTATGTTTCTATCTATTTGTCTATCTTTCTATCTATATATCTATCTATCTATCTATTTGTTCTTAAATCTATTTGTTTATCTATCTATCACTTTATCAGTCTATTTGTCTATATGTCTATCTTTCTATCTATCTATGTGTCTATGTGTCTATCTGTATACCTATTTATCTATCTTTCTATCTATTTGACTATCTATCTCTCTTTATCTATTTATATATCTATCTATCTTACTATCTATTTGTGTGTCTGTCTATTTATAAGTCTAAAGGTCAATCTATCAATCTATCTGCATATCTATCTATATATAATTCTATCTATTTATCAATCTATATATCTTTTTATCTATCTGTCTATCTATCTATCTATATATCTATCTGTCTATCAATCTATATATCTTTTTATCTGTCTATCTATCTGTCTGTATATTTGTATGTATGTCTGTCTGTCTATTTGTATGTATGTCTGTCTGTCTATCTGTCTATTTACATATCTATCTATCTATTAATTTATCTATCTAGTTATCTATCAATTTGTGTGTGTGTATGTGTGTATATATATATATATATATATATATATATATATATATCTATCGATCTATTGTATATTTGTTTATCTATCTATCTATCCATTTGTCTTTTTTTTAAAGATTTGTTTATTAATTTTAGCCATCTCTTTTGGCGTAGGAATACCATTTATACAAACTACTTCTACCCTTATCCCTCTTACATCCATGTCCCATTTCTAATGGCTAGCAATAAAGAAATTTTCCTAGTGCTAACAAGGAGCTTTTCAAAAGTAAAAAAAACTATATGAGTCTTCAATCTTTACTTTACTCAAGGCTTCTTCCATCTTTTATTTTCCTAGCACTCCATAGATCATCGCTTCTCTTTTCCAAATTTCTGCCCTCTCTATGCTTTATATGCCCTATTTCCCTG
This sequence comes from Sapria himalayana, assembly GCA_029783825.1. Classification (NCBI taxonomy): domain Eukaryota; kingdom Viridiplantae; phylum Streptophyta; class Magnoliopsida; order Malpighiales; family Rafflesiaceae; genus Sapria; species Sapria himalayana. The sequence continues at coordinate 70,282 of JAREIK010002337.1, read as the reverse complement.
CAAGAAAATGGCAAGAATATTTCCCACTCTCCAAATTACCTTATCACCCTACTGCACAAATTTCTGCCAAGCCTTTTCTCTGCAAGCTGTCTGTCCCTTTCCTTGTCTTTCTTTATTCTCCGATGTAGATTTAAACTTTCTTCTTAAGAGCTGTTACAAGTCCGCTTAGGTGCTTCTTGGTTCTTGCCTAACACCTAAACTAGACACTTACCTTTCCTAGATCGTTTTATTTAAAACATAGCAATTACAAACTTCTTATCCCCCTTTGTATACCTAACACATGACTTTAGAGCTATTTGAAATACATAACACATGACTCGAAAAAAACTATTGCAGTCTCTTGCTAATTCCAAATTACTTTTAGTTCAAAAGAGCATGGATTGGTGGCCTGTTTAATGCCATCCTGAAAAATCAAAGAAACCAGAGACAAACAAAAAAAAGCAGAAAATTCCAGCCATTAGAGCAGCTTTACTTTCACTACTCCTTAAGCCTTTAACCTATATCTGAAAACAAAACCAAAATACACAACCAAGCAAAACAAATATGCTTAACAGTTTTTTATATCTGCAAAATAGTCTTTTTTTTATAATTCAATTTAAAAAAAAATTCCTCTCTTCCCCTCTTTATCCTTTAGATCTATGTTTTAATTTTTGTTTTTTTGAATTCTAATATATGGTAAACCTATTTTATCTAAACTTATTAAACCTTTATATTTGTCAGGGATATCTTTCCCTTCAAATTCTTGAAAACCTCTCTTTGTAGCCTCTTTTGCTAATTTATCTGCCAAAGCATTCGCTTCTCTGAATATATGTATAATTTCCCCTTTAAGTTCTATTAGTAGTGTTTTAATTTTATCAATATCTTCTTCTAATTTCCATAGTTCTATTTTTCCTAGTACCAAAATTTCACTAATAAACTCGAATCAACCTGCACTTGAATATTCTGAAAATTATCATTTTTACATGTTTGTAAACCTTTATGCAAATCCATAACCTTTGCATCCAAGGTGGAGGAGGCTAGACCATTCATTGTGAATTCTCTTATCACTTTGCCTTCCTCGTTTCTTATGACTCCCCCTCCACCTGCAACTCCCATATCCCTTTTAAAGCTCCGATCCGTATTTAATACTAGGCCATTACGTTGTGGCTTTTTCCATCTGATAATTTTAATTTCTGGTCTTTTCTTTGTCATTGTAATTAGACCCCAAGCTTCTTTCCTATTTTCATCTATTTCTACACTTCCAAGCTTAATAGGGCTACAGGCTGAGATAAATGCACATTCTTTTTTAATTTCCTCTAGAATATTTGCTGCATTCATTGGAATGCCATCAAATCTGCTTTTATTTCTTGCTTTCCAGAGACACCATACAACAATGTGAGGGATGTATATCCTTAGCCATTTGATGATCTTGTTCTTTGTTTTACTTTCCATCCTTTTTTTTATTCTTTCTATCACTACATCCGAGCCTTTTTCTAACTCAACTTCTATTTCTAGTTTATTCCATATGTTTTTAGCTATCTTCCTTGTTGAAAACATATGTTTTTAGCTATCTATCTATCCATTTGTCTTTCTTTATATTTCTCTAACTATCTATCTATATATCTGTCTATCTATCTATCAGTTTATCTATCTATTTATTTATCTATCTATCTCTATATTTGTATATCTTTCTATCTATATATATGCCTATTTATCATTTTATATAATAGTATATCTGTCTATCTATCTATCTATTTCTATTTGTATTTGTCTATCTATCTATTTGTGTATATATCTCTCTATCTATCTGTCTATCTGTGTGTATTTATATGTTTCTATCTCTCTATTTATCTATCTATCTATTTTTCTATCTATCTATCTATCAATATATATATATATATATCTATTTATCTATCTTGTTGTCAATCAATCAATCAATCTTTCTATTTATCTATCTATCTAACTACCTGCCTACCTATCTATCTATATTTATATCTTTCTATCTTTCTATTTGTCTATCTGTTTGTCTATATATATATGTATCTATCTATCTATATATTTTTCTATCTATCAATCTATCTATGTGTCTATTTATTTATTTTTATATCTATCTATCTATCATTATATCTATTTGTCTCTATGTCTATCTATGTATATGTGTATCTATCAATCTTTCTATATTTTTAGCTATTCTTCTATCATCTATCTATCTTTTTATCTCTATATCTATTTATATGTCTATTTGTCTATATGTATATATATATATATATATATCTTTCAATTTATGTATATGTTTATCGATCGATCTATCTATCTATTTGTCTGTCTGTCTATCTTTTTACCTATCAAACAACCAATCTATCTATCTATCTCATAATCTATTTGTGTATCAATGTATCTGTCTATTAGTCTTTCTGTCTATATGTCTATTTGTCAATCTTTCTTTATGTGTATCGACCTATCTCTCTTTCTATATATATGTCTTTTTCTATATCTCTTTATCTGTCTATCTATCTTTCTCTCTATATGTCTATCTATCTATATATCTATATATCTATCTACATGTCTATCTATCTATATATATATATATATATATATATATATATCTATCTATCTATATATTTGTCTATCTATCTATCTATATCTTCCTCTCTCTCTATAACTAACATTCTGTCAATTTGTATATTTATTGATAACTATCTATATGTATATCAATCTATCTAACTGTGTATCTATCAATCTTTTTTTTATTTATCTATATAACTATCTGTGTCTTTATATCTATATCTCCATCTGTATATCTGAGCATCTATCTATCTGTGTTTGTGTCTATTTGTCTATTTCTATATATATCTTGCTATCTATCTATCTATTTAACTCTTTATCTCTATATCTTTCTCTCTCTCTAAATGTCTTTCTATCAATTTTTCTATCTTTTTTTCTATCTGAATATCTTACTATCTATCCATTTATTTATTTATCTATCTATCTTTCTATTTATCCATATATCATGCCATATATCTATCTATTTATCTGTCAATATTTTTATCTATATATCTATCTGTCTGTCTATTTATCTATTTATCTCTCTATCTATTTTTCTAACTATCTATCTATATTTTTTTCTATCTCTTTCTATCTCTCTATATCTCAATTTGTCAATGTGTATAAATGTTTATCTTTTTATTGATAATTTGTATATCTATATATCTATCTATATGTCTAACTATTTATCTGTTTATGGCTATATGTGTATTTGTATATCTATCTATATGTATATTTGTCTATATTAACTATCTCTATATCTATTTGTCTGCCTGTCTGTCTATTTATCATTACAAGAAAAATCTCAAATGGCTGGTGAAAAATCTCTCGCTATATGGGATTTTTCATCGCTAAATCAGTAGAACAACGGATTAATGATGGAAATTTCCCAAGCTAAAGCACTCGTCATATAAAATTAATGATAGAAAAATTCCCTAGCTAATATTTTAATGCCAAAAAATTTCCTATTTAAATTTTTTTCCCTTGCTGATTTTTATCGTAATTAAGATTTATTGAAAACTACCTAGTTAAATTAACAATGGAAAAATCTCTAACTATTTTCATTTGAAAACTATTTTCACTATTTTCTTTTTTTTACAAAAAATTTGATTACATAATTTTAAATTTTTATATTAAATTGAATAAAAACATAAACTATAAACCAATAATTTTAATTAACAAAAAATAAAAGTAGTTATTAAGTAATTCTGATATAGTATGTTACATTGTTAAAACAAAAACATAACAAAATTTCATTACATTTTCTTTATCAATTTATCTAATGACAGTGCATAAAGTATAATCTGTCCTTGAAATTGACTTTGTTTTATCTTCCCTCACTCCTCTGGTCACCATCTTTCTACCGCGACAAAGCTGTCCTAGTCGCGCCGCATCATATCTAGTGAAAAATCCTTTTACTTTTACAAGCTTCATAAGGGAAACAATGCAGTACCATATCTGTACAAAAACTAAACTAGTCAATCAAATCAAAATAAATAAATAAATAAGGTTTTATTTTGATAAATATATAATGCTGCAGTATATATGTACATATATACTAGCATTTCACTAGTAACATATATAAAACTATAGTATATATGTACATATTTTCTGCAGTAAAAAATATTTTGTTCTCGAAAATTATGCAATACAACTTATACCTTATGTATAATACTACAATATATATGTGCATATATATATATATATATATATATATATATATATATATATGTGTGTGTGTGTGTGTGTGTGTGTGTGTGTGCGTGTGCGTGTGTGTGTGTGCGTGTGTGTACATACATACATCAGCATATATGTATAGTTACATATACAGAAAAATATACATTTCATAATATATAAATGCATGTATATACAAAAGTATATTTGACTATGTATATATATTATACTGAAAACTCTTGGTAATAGGATGCTTCAATTCTTTTATACTATATCTATTATTACTCAATTCACCATTGTTTATATAGTGCAATTATTTTCAAAAAATTATAAATGGAATTATTTGGAAAATAACTATTAAAACTTAATCTCATTATTAATCCAACATAGAAAATCTTAGAATGATTGATGTATTAAACATGGAGCAATACTACATAAACTTATGTCTGGGACTAATACCCATTCCAAATTGAGCACAATGAAGTATAATAATCTACTTACATCACTCAGAAAAAAAATAGTCAATTAAGTAACCTATACCTATGATGTGGCTAGGGAAGATTCTCTTGCAACCCCGGTGAATAAACTCAACTTAACTAGATTGATGACCACAACAACTTTAACAGAAACCTTGAGCTCCCTAGCCATAACATCAGATTCATTGCCAAAAAGATCAATAGAAACCACAGATTCCAAAACATTAGATATCATAAAATCATAGTGCAATGGATGAATGACATTAGGCACCTCTGAAATGTTATAAACTACACATTCATTAAAGATCTGGTATTCACTACTTGATAGAGTTGCTTTTAACTTGCATATCTAAAAACACATTATCAAATGCATCATCCTTTGAGGAATTCATTCAATAATTAAAAAATAAAAATGATGACAATAAAATGAAACATAAAAATAAGCATCCAAAGCTAAAGGAAAAGCACCATACTAGTTGTACTAGGAAAAAAAAACTCATTTTTGTTAATTTTTTGAAATAGTATCGGTGTCACAATTCGTTTATTTTTAAATATGAACCATAAAAATTAAACAAACAATCAAAACAAAATTGAATATTACAAGTCCATTTATCCACTGGTTACCTATATTTAGTTCCATTCCTAAAAATATCAATATATTGGATTATTTAGAAAATCGGGTCTTCAAATGAAAGTTATTTATAGAATGAACACACATCACACACAAAAAAAGTGTACCCTTAAAGCAGGCTCAATATGTGATATTTGATGCAATAGATCTTTATGTTTCAACAAATAGGGAAAGAACGACCTCATTGATGAAGTCTATGTAGTGTAGAGCTCCATTTTTGAATTTAGTGCCTCCACCAAGAAAAGTAAGATATTCGCCTGTAACTTTAACCCAATTATGATATCCTCCACTTCTGCAAGCTTTGTATGTGGAACATTGCGGTATCATATCTGTACGAAAATTAAACCAGTCAATCAAATCAAAATAAATAAATAAATAAGATTCTGTTTTGATAAATATATAATACTACAGTATATATGTACATATATACTAGCATTTCACTAGTTACATATATAATACTACAGTATATATATACATATATACATTTGTAATCGGAGATTGAGACTACATGATTCTCATTCACGAGCAACTTGTACAAGTCCTTGAGAGCAGCTCCAAACATCTTCTCTAAACAAGAATCAAAGGTCTATGCCCAATCCAAGCATCCAAATCAAATTAAAAACAAAAAAAAAACATAAAAACAAAAACTTTCACAGCTTAATGTTGTGCCGAACCTGTTACAAGCTCACAGAGAATTCAACTACTCGCCTCTTTCTTGTATTTGAGGTCGTAAAGCATCTTATCCAGCTCATAAAACTCTGATGCAGTAATATCCACCCCTATGAAAACTTAAACAGAACAAGCATACAAGATTATTCTCGCACTAACTTATCTGGTGACCCTGTCTGATTCAACCACACAATTTCTATTCAAATTACAAGAGACTTTACTTTTTTTTTGAAACTTTAATCAGTGAGGAGAACAAGCTTCATCACTTCTAGAGCTTCTTTAAAATAATACGCATGCCTACTATTTCTAATATATTTATTTTTGTAATATTTATATAAATTTTGTGTTTATCTACATTGAGAATTATTTTCTTAGAATCCTCTAATATTTTTATGTTTAATTATATTAAAATAAGTCATACTACAAAAATTCATTTATTAATCCTAATATTTTTGTGTACATAGGGATACTTAAGATTCAAATTAGAAATGGACCTTTGAGTTTGGTTATTATTATTTAAAATAAAATTATCTAAAATATTAATTTCATTTTTATTTAATTTACTTTGATCCATTTTATTAGAAGGAATAAATATATATATTTAGTAGAAGAAAAATATCTTAGTATTTCATTATACTCTCTTATATCAAAGTAAAATAAAAAAATACATATAATGTTCCTTACAAAATTAAATCTTCATCACAACATTTTTATTATTTCATTGTTCATTGGACAACATCACTGATATATTAGAAATTTATATATAATTATAATTTACATACTTTAAAATATGTAATATAATAAAAATAAAATAGTAAAAATAAAAAATAGAATAAAAAAATAAAAAAATAAATTTTATTTTAATTTTTGATTTTGAAAATCATAGATAATCATACAAAGAAAGATAGAATATAAAGAAAAAATATAAATTTTTTACCTACTTATAAAAATAATTGAATTTTTTAAAATTAATTTTTTAATATTGGATTTGGACTTGATAGAATCTAAACAACTGATTGTCGATGGTTAAGTAATGGCTAGAATAGCCATTGTGTCGAAATTTAATTCATTAATTAATAATCTAAAATGACTTTCGGTTGTGACGCGCCAACAATCCCAGATGATGCATCCATCTGGCACGATTAGACACTCATCATTTATAAAAAAGAATATAGTGCATGAGATCACATGTCGAGCTTGAATTGGGAGTCCAGCTCGACCTAACCCATTGCATTAGTAGTTTTAAAACAAACTTGGCACGTGAGATCTGGTTGATATTTTCAACCTGATCGGTAGTACTCAAGAATGACCTGAACATGATTTGCCAACCAGGACAAATTTGACCAGGGCGGGTTGGTGATTTGGATAATGTCATGTTGCATGATATTGCGGCATAGGGGGATTCCCTCCAGGATCAGCACAACTCATGCAAAAATGGCCATGCATCTAGGCCGCTCAACATTTTTTCCACCTCTAATGACAGTCTTACCTTAGTAGGTTAAAATTTCAAATATTTTGATGAAATTGCACCCAGTTTTTGTCCCTTAAAAGAACACCAAAAAAAGAATTTCCATTAAACTTTTAAGTCAATTCACACCCATAAGGTGCTACATTGCTTTGATTAATAATGCCGATGTAAATGCCTTAGGCAAAATCTTACCCAGTTAGTTTTGTGTATTACCAAGTTCAATTATGTGGCCTTGTTCCTTTGGCCTTCAAAAGGCACTTTGCTATATTTTCATCTAGAGCACAATAGAATTATCTTATCATATTGACATATCCTTATAAATAGCAATTTAATAAGAGTTTAAGTGCTTAATGGACATGCCAATTGATAAGAACCTTCTTGAGAACCATCCATTATTGTGATACCATGTATCTTGTACTTTAGCATGCTTCTCTCTCTCAAGAGATATCTAACCTTGATCAAAGGGAATCAAATAAGCAAATATTGATAGAAAGAAAATATACACTCCATGTAAGAAATAAACAAAAGACAAATGAATGCTTACTTCTTGCAAAATGTTGCTAGATGTATCACCTTCTAGAGCTCTCAATCATGCAGTAACCTACATGAAAATCAAAATGTACAACATAGTAAATAACAAAATCAAATAAATGACATCCAAAGAAAAAAGTAGAATTTACCCACCCCAACTCTAACTTGGGTATTCGGTCGTGGTTTTAAGGGCACAACACCTACAGCTTTATCAAGAAGAGAAACAAGTAAATTTGCAGCAGCATGTGAATCCTTGGCATATGCACTCGACCCCATCTTAATCTATAACAAAAACGGAAATAAAAATTAGGAGCTAACATTAAAATTGTATGATAGATATCATAAATGAACCAATTGATATGTTTTTGTTACACATTGTGCTGAACAATTCAGAGTGGTTAAGTTTCAACAGAAATACTAAACAAAGTTAGGTAGCAGTTTAAAACGGCATGGCGGAAAGATGTAAAACAAAAATAATTTAACAACAGTATACATAAATAGAATCAAAGATGAGAGTGACAAATAACCTGGACAAACAGTGCAAGACTATTGCATATAGAAATGAGATCCATGTTATGATCAAAACAGAACACATGTGCTCCACTCCCCGAGCTTCCAGCATAAAAAACAATGGCATATCTCTTCAACTCCCATGTTTTCTTGTGACCCATCTCATAATATCCCTGATTAGGCATGAGGAACAACACAAACACCACCAACATGAAAACGTAGTTTTTTATTTATGGTAGTATATTTCACTAATATAATAAAAATTTTTCTGCTCAATAAAAGATGATAAATACTTTGATTAAAGATGAAAAAACTAGCACAATTGTCTATCTTCTCTACCCATATAAATAATAATATTGATGTTAACCAAATTTTGTTTTCCAAAACCATCAATTTCATTCACCATCCATCCTTCAAAGCATCGGAACAACATTCAAAGTTACATATTCCACTATTTTTATAGTAATCATATATTTCTAGAAAAGTGATGTGAATTCATTGCACATGTGATAAAAAGAAAATCAGATGCTCTTTTCAACATTTTTGATCCTCTGATAGAAATAGTCCACATGAACTGTGCATCAAAGAAAGCAAACTATTTATAACAGAAATAAAGTGTTTCAAGTTTAGGTAAACAAACTTGCAAGTGAAAAAATATATTCCATAGTATAAAATAGTCATCTTAATCCCCACCAACAATGTCATCTTCTACAATTGTGATTCCTTCTTCATCACACAATTGTGCACTATATTGCTTTAAATATTGCAAGGCAACACTGCAATTAGCCAATTTTTTCTTGAATTCTGATGGAGCCACAATTTTCTGCAGCACAATTGACGCGAATGAGACTTTAAGTTTATTTTCTACCCAGGGTAACATGAGTGGAGGAAAGACTTAACCAAGAGAATATATGGATTATTAGTTATGAGCTACATTGTGCGACAAAGTCGCACCCCATCATGAAGTTCACCAAATAAATCTTCCATTTTGAAGTCATATTCAACAAGATATCCCTATCATTTCTTAAGCAATCAGCCACTGATATAAGTTGACAAATAATCTATATAGGTTGCATGAATTATAATGTAGTTAGTACCAAAAGCTTGTTACAATTTGATTGTATACCTGCTCTAATGTTAGTTTTCACCCAATTGCCACTAAAAGTGAAAATCTAATGACACTAAATATAATGTAGTAAGATTACCTTCTCTATGCATCACATCTGATGACAGAAAATCTAAGCACAACATTGAAGAAAGAATGTCAGCCATTAGCATAAGATGCCATGAGAAAATGCATTTTCTTCAATAGATCATTCCTATTGTACCATTAATGACTTGACAGCTAGACATGATGCTAGATTGGACCATAAAAAAAGGTGGAGAACCTCCGTCTTATCCATCGATACCATAGTTCAAAGGTAGGAAGCTTTGGGATTTAGCTCTATCGAGTACAAGGACCAGTAGCAAAAACCTTTTTAATATGATGTTTCCTAGTTGTTCATAGAAACCTAGTCGATACAATCTTTCAACCATCTTGTTATATGCATAAGCTTTGGCAAGTGAATCATGAGAGAGAAAATATTTTGTGATTACCATTTTCAAGAAAGAAATTTTTTGAACTGAGTTGGATTCTCCATTTGGCAGCAAGGAGTCAGCACCAAAATTCATGTACAGACCGATTCTAAGCCAAGCTGGGTTATAATGTAGATAATAAAATAGGGTAGTGTAACTTTTAAGAACTAGCATGGCTTTCCTTTCAGTCCAACATCTGTTACAATAGGGTAGTGTGGCTTCATCATTAACCTTTCTCGATCAATATTCTAAGAAGTAGAAAATAAAATTTACTCCACTACTTGGAAATGAAAGCTGTAAGGTAGCACTTCTCTTTAGTTAATAAACAAAAATGAATGTCGATGTAAAGAGCAAGTTATGGTTAGATTCTAACCTTAACAACACTGCCCATGACACTGAAAATCTCATTGTAGTCGATGAAATCCAAATGAGCTTCCTTCCTCTACTTCAAAACATCAAAACTACAGACATCCTTCAGAGAATTTTAGAGTGTTCTGTACAAAACTTTCAAACTCAACGAAGCATCCTTCTCCTTGTCTGGCTAACCCATAGGCTTCCACGTTAAATCTGAGCATCAAAGAAACTTTTATAGTAAGTCGATGACAATATTTTACAATTTTGATCCTGGAATATTCAATGGATGACCGAGGCATGATAAATGAAAGTGGAAAAACAAAGGATAGAAATGATTATTGCGATGACACCAATACAAATGATGATGGAAAGGTTTGCTGCCACTGTATCAAATAGGCATCGCCGAGATAAAGTGAGGAGTAATGACATCTCTCTGGTACTTATGAAAATATCAAAAAACATGGCAACCACACCCCAATTTTTTATGATGGAAATCTATTGGGTAATTTTTGATTACTTATACCATGCCAAATTCAAGATAATTAATATTATTGACAAAAAATTGTATTATGATGCAAAAATGAAAAACAATTGCATTTTATATGCTTAAATTATTGAAACCAATTTTATCCTTCCCCAACGATGTCAACATAAAAATTTTATATGCTTTAATTTTTTAGAATTCATATTAATTATTATGAAGATAATATGAAATAATTTTAAAGACTTAAAATTTCATATTATTTGATATAATTTATAATTTATAAAATTCTAAAAATTACTTAAAGTGAGAAGATTATTAAAAAAAGTTATATCTATTATTTTGATAAAGGAAAAATATTAAAAGCTAATAAAATAAATCTTGCTCAATTATTTAATTCTTATTAATTTCAGTAGGTGTAAAGATCTATGTATTTATCTTTAAATATCAGTTTATTTTCTTTTAAAGTTAATGAAAATTTTGAAATTATTTGTATACTTAAAATTTGCAAATTTTTTAGTAATTATTTTTTTAAAGTTTTCTATAATCAATAAACTATATTTTTTAACGTAACATAATATTAATTTTACTAGTTTATTCGTTAAATTAGATATTTTTGTAAATATTTTTTATTTAATTATATAATAAATTATTTTAGCTTTTTATTAGTAGAAATTTTAATGTATCTTCATTTATTTTTTAAAATATCTTAAAAATTATTATAATTATAGAATTAATTATTATTTAATGTTTTTTAATACAAATTTTTAAATTTCATCAATAAAAATTTTAGTATAGTTTTTTACAAATTTTATAATCATTAAAATAGTTATTATTGTCTTTATTAATATAATTTTTTTTGTATTTATATATTTTTGAAATAATTTATTTATAATAACCTATTTTTATAATTATACGAGGAGAATATGTTTTTAATGGATTAGTCATTTATAGATAATGGCATATGTATCGTTATTATACAAAATAAAATAAAATATTAAAACAAATAAATTATTAAAAAAAATTTAAATCATTAAAGATTAGTAATGAAAAATATCTCGAGCCAAAATAGCTAGGGGAAAATCCCTAACTAAATGCATATGTTTTGTGAAAAATAGAATTTAATAAATAAATGCTTGCAATTAAATATAAAATTGTAAAAAAAATTCAGATATTTATTTTGTGATGAATTTTTTTCTCAGTTTAAATAGCTAGGGATATTCAATCACTAAATTTGATTGTAAAGTTTCCAGCTTTTCTTTAAATGGAAATCTATGATAATATTAGCGACGGAAAGTTTTCAATCGAAAATTTTTATTACTAATCCATCACTAATTCGTCACTAATCCATCGCTAATTTTTAATTCAATATAAAATCAAAAATCCCTTGCAATACCATAGCTAATCCCTCGCTATTTAGCTAGGGATTTTTCCTAGCTAAATTTCGCGAACTAAATTTATATTTTCTTATAGTGATCTATCTATCTATCTATATGTTTGTCTATCTTTTTGTCTATTTATCTACCTATCTATTTGTATATCTATGCATCTATCCATCCATCCATCTGTCTGTCTATGTATCTATCTATCTATCTATCTATCTATTTGTTTAAGTCACAATCTATCTATTTTTCTATCAATTTTACAATATTCTATCTTTCTTTCTTTCTATCAATTTATCTATCTATCTTTCTTTCTATCAATCTTTCTTTCTATCAATCTATCTGTACATCTATCTATCGATATCTATATGAATATATATCTGTCTATTTATGTATTTAATAATCTACCTATCTTTCTATCTATCTGTCTATATATGTATGTTTATACATATCTATTTATCTATTTATTAATCTATCTATATATCTGATTATCTATCTTCTATCTATCTATATATCTATCTATTTGTCACTCAATCTGTGTAATAATTAGTCTTTCAATATGTTTATCATTCTTTCTATCAATTTGTGTAATAATATATCTATCAATCTTTCTATCAATCTGTCTAGGAATCTGACTATCAATCAATCGATCTATCTATCTATATATTGACCTGTCTATCTATATATATATATATATCTATCTATCTATGTGTCTATCTATCTATCTATATATCTATCTATCTATCTGGTTGTCTATCTATCTATTTATCTATCAATTTCTATCTATCTATCTTCTTTACCTATCTATCTCTTTATATCTCTACCTACATACCTACATACGTACATACCTATCAACCTACCCGGCTCCCTAGACATCCATCTATCTTTTTATATGTCTATATGTCTATCTTTCAAAATGTATATCTAGCTATCTATCTATCTACCTATCTATCTGTCTAACTCTCTATCTATTTATTAATAATTATATCTAACTATTTATCATTCTATCTATATATCTATCTACTATCTACTTGTCTACCTATTTGTCTGTATATATTTTTATATGTCTAACTCGCTATCTGTCTATTTATCTATCTATCTTTCTATCTATTATCTATCTATTTTTCAATTAATATATCTATCTATGTGTATATCTATCTATCTATCTTTATATCTCTATATCTTGTCTTTCTAATTGCCTATTTGTCACTATATCTATATTTATGTCTATCTATCAATGTGTATATCTCTCTATATGTATATCTATCTATCTGTATATCACTCTATCACACTATCAATCGATCTATCTATCTATCTTTATTTTTTTTTGTCTATCAATATGTATATCTATCTAACTATCTGTCTATAGATATATCTATATATCTATCTTTCTATCTATCTGTCTATCTATCTGTCTGTCTGTCTATCAATCAATCTATCTTTCTATCTATCTATTTATTTATCCATATATATATATATATATATATATATATATCTATATATCTATCAATCTATCTTTCTGTCGATCTATCTATCTATCCTATTATCTATCTATCTAATTATTTATTTATCTATATGTTTGTATATCCATCTATCTGTCTATCTATCTGTCTATTTTTCTGTGTATTTATTTGTCTATCTTTCCATCTATCTGTCTAGATATATATTAATGTATTTTTATATCTTTTTATCAATTTTTTTGTCAATCTATCTGTCTATCAATCTCTATATCATCTATCTATCTATATGTCTATCTATCTATATGTCTATCAATCTATCAAACTTTCTATCTTTTTGTCTATCTATCTATCTACTTGTCTATCTATCTATTTTTCTATCTCTCTATCTTACTATTTATATATGTCTTCATCTGTCTATCTAACTCCATGTCTCTGTATTTCTCTTAGTGTCACTCTATTTGTCTTTCTATCTATATTTCTATTTATTTGTCTTTTTGTCTATCTATTTATCTTTCTTTCTATATGTGTATCTCTCTATATTTATATCTATCTATCTATCTATTTGCATATATATCTAACTATCATTCTATCTATCTACGTATCTATCTAATTGTATATCTGTCTATCTATCTATCTTTTTATCCGTCTATTTGTCTATGATTCAACATATCTATTTGAATATCTATATATCTTTAAATCTATGTATCTTTCTATATGGCTATTACCATATTTGTCGATTTGTCTATCTAAATGACTATCGTTCTATTCATCTAGCAATCTATCAATCGATCTATCTGTCTATCTAGTTGGATATCTATCTATAACTTTCTATTTATTTGTCTATCTTTTTATCTGTCTCTCTATTTGACTATTAATATTTCTATTTATCTGTCTATTTATCTATATATCTATCTATTTGTCTATCTATCTGTCTATCTATCTATATGTATATCTATTTATCTATTTCCCTAACTACCTATCTATGTATATATCTATCAATCTATCTATCTATTTATCTATTTTCTATTTATCTGCATATCTATCTGTCGATCTATCTATCTATCTATCTATATGTTTATCTATCTATCTATTTTTTTATCTATCTATCTAATAATCAATCTATCAATATGTCTATTAATTTGTTTATCAAATTGACTATTTATATTTCTATCTATCAGTCTATCTATCTCTCTTTTTATATATTTGTCTATTTGTCTGTCTAACTATCAAACTATTTGTCTATCGGTCCATATGTCTATCTGTCTATCTATCCTAATTTGTCTTTTTATTTATCTAACTAACTAACTATCTATCTATCTTACTGGATGTCTATCTATCTACCTGTCTATTTCTATACCTATTTGTCCATTTTTATCTATTTGTCTATCTATCAATCTATATAAAGTTCCTCTATCAATCTTTAAATCTTTCTATCTATCTATGTATATATCTATATATATATATATATATCTATCTATCTATGTATCTATCGATCTCTCTAACTATCTATATGTGAAACTATCAATCCGTACATATATCTATCGATCTATTTATCTATATGTTTATCAATATATTTATCAATCTATCTATCAATGTGTCTATTAATCTGTTAATCAATTAATCAATTAATGAATTAATCAATTAATCGATTAATCAATTAATCAATTAATCAATTAATCAAGTAATCAATCTATCTATCTATCTAATAATCTATCTATCAATTTATGTATCTTTTTCTCTAACTATTTGTCGATTTATCTATCTATTTATTTGTCTATAAATATGTCTATTAATTTGTCTATATATCTGTCTTTTAATATATCTTTCAATCTATCATTCAATCTATCTATCCATCTATCTATCTATATGTCTATCTATTTGTATAACTATCGGTCTATCTATATATCACTCTATCTATCTATCTAGCTATCTATCAATCTGTTTATCTATTTAAATATATATCCTATCTATCTATATGTCTATCTATTTTACTATCTATCAATCAATCAATCAATAAATCTATTTATCAATCTATCTACCTATAAATCTGTCTATCAAACTATCTTTCTATCTATTTTTCTATCTTTTTATATTTGTGTCTATCTGTCTATATATCTATCTATTGTATGTTTAGCTGTCTATCAATCTCTATGTATGTCCATCTATCTATGTGTTTATATATCTATCTATCTATTTGTTAGTCTATTTGTCTATGTGTATTTCTGCCTGGCTGTGTGTCTCATTGACTATTTTTCAACCTAACTATATATTATTTTATTTGTCTATTTGTTTGTTTGTCTATTTATCTATTTGTCTGTCCGTCTACTTGTAAATCTCTTTATCTAACTATCTATCTATATATATATCTATCTATCTATCTATACGTCTTTTAATTTATCTATTAATCAATCTATCTATCTCTCTAACAATCTGTCTATCAATCAACTATCTATCTTACTATCTATCATTATATCTATCTATTTATGTGTCTATCAATTTATCTATTTATTTTTTATTTATCTATCTATGTATATATCTGTCTATCTTTCTCTATATTTTTCTATCTATCTATCAGTCAATATATGTTTCTATATATCTGTTTATCTATTTAACTAACTATATATGTATCAATCTGTTTATCTATTTGTCTATTAATCTATCTATCTATATTTATGTTTTTCTATATTTCTATTAATCTTTCTATCTATCTGTCTATTTATTTGTCTCTCAATCTACCTATTTATTTTTCTATCTATTTATCTATCAACCAATATATCAATCTATGTGTATATCAATTTTTCTATCTATCTATCTTTCTTTCGTTCTATCTATCTTTATATATATATATATATATATATATATATATATATATATTTGTCTGTCTATCTATCTATCTATAAAACAATCTATCTATCTATCTATCAATCAGTCAATCAAATTGTCTATCTATCTGTATATCTATATGTCGATCTATCTACATGTCTATAAGTAAATCTATCTACCTATATGTTAATCCTACTATATGTCTATTTGTCTTACTGTACATCGATATATATGGTTGTCTATCAGTCTATCTACCTTTTTATCTATCTATATGTCTATTTGTTTTTGTGTTTGTATATTTGTGCATCTACTTATCTATCTATTTGTCTAATAATTTGTCTAATAATTATTCTATCTATTTATCTTTCTGTATATCTATCAATCAATCTATCTATCTATCTATATGTGTATATATCTATTTATCTATCTATCTATCTGTTTATATATCTATTTATCTATCTATCTATCTATGAATCTACCTATATAGCTATGTATCTATTTTTCTATTTATATGTATATCAATCTATCTCTCAAACTCTATCAATCAATCTATCTATCTATCTATCAATAAATCTATATATCAATCAATCATTCTATCTAATTGTTTATCTATTTGTCTATCTATATATCGATCTATATTTTTATTTATTGTCTATCTATCTGTATATCTATTTGTCTATCTTTTTATCTATCTATTTGTCTAATAATCTATAAATGTATCTTTTAATCAATTTTATCTATCTATGAATCTTTGTGTCTGTATATCTATCTATCTATCTAACTATCAATTGAACTTTCTATCAATCAATCAATCTATCTATCTATCAATCTTTCTATCAATCGATTAATCTATTTTTCTATCTATTTGTCTATTTATTTAAGTATCTATATTTCTACCTATGCATCTTTCTATCTATCTATAAATCTATCTATCTTTTTGTCTATCTAGCTATCTATCTAATAATCTTTCTAATAATCTATTTATCTATTTGTCTATCTGTCGATCTATCTATCTATCTATTATTCAATCAACATATCTATCAATTTGTCTATAAATCTATCTATCTAACTATTTTAAAATAAATCTATCTCCTTATAAATTTCAGTATCAATTAATCAATATATGACTATCTATTTGTAAATCTATTTTATCTATCTATTTATCTATCTATATGTAAATCTATCTATCTATCAATATGTTTATCAATCTATTTATCTATCTAGCTATCAAAGTGTCTATCAATCTAACTTTTAAACTATCTTTCTATATAATTGTTTATCTATATATCTATGTGTTTTTCTATATGTCTATCTATTTGTCTAAATATCTATCTATCAAGATGTCTATTTGACTATCTATCTATGTATCTATCTATCTATCTATTCATTTATCTATCAGTCTCTCTTTTTCTTTGCCTTAGTATTTGTCTGCCTGAATATATATCTAACTGACTTCATGTCTCTGTGACTTTTGGTATATCTTTTTATTTGTTTGTCTAGTTGACTTTCTATTTGTTTGTTTGTCTGTCTATCTATCTATCTATCTATCTATCTTTCTTTCTTTTTTTCATTCTATCTATATGTATATAAAAATGACAATCAATCAAACAATCAATCTGTCTATCTATCTTTTTATCCATATGACTATCTATCTATTTTTTATATCTACTTGTCTATATGTCTATTAGTGTACCTATCTATCTATCTATCTATTCATTGTCAATTTGTTTATCTGTCAATCTATTTGTCTACCTATGTATCTAATAATATATCTATCTATATATCTATCAATAAATATATATATATATATATCTATCAACTTGTCTATCTATCTATCTATCTGTCAATTTATCTATTATTTACTCTATCAATCTATCTATTAATGATTTTATCTATCTATCTGTATGTCTATCTATTTGTCTATCTATATGTATATCTATCTGTCTATCTATATGTCTATCTACTAGTCTATATATTTATCGATCTATCTATCTAATAATATATAAACGAATCTATCTATCTCTAATCAATCAATCTATTTATCTGTAAATAAATTTGTCAATAATCTTTATATCAATCTATTTATTAATTTATCTATTAATCTATCAAACAATCTTTCTATCAATAAATCTATTTACATTTTTATCTATATATCTATATATTTATCTATATATATATATATATATCTATTTGTCTATCATTCTATCTATCTATTTGTCTATCTATTTATCTATCTATCTATTTATCTATCTATCTATATAAAAATTTATATATCTATCAATCTATCTATCTCACTATCTATTTGTCTATCTGTTTATCCATCAACTTGTCTATCAATTTTTCTATCAAGCTATCTAATAATCAATCAATCTATCTGTCTATCAATTTATCGATCGATCTATCTTTCAATCTATTTAAGAATCAATCTATCTATAGGTTTATATATTTGTATATCAATATTTATATCTATCTGTCTATCAATCTATCTATCTATATATCTATTTGTCTATCTATATTTATATCTTTTTGAATATATATATATATATATATATATATATATATATATCTGTCTATCAATCTATCTATAAATCAATCTTTCTATCAATTTTTCTATCAATTTTTCTATCAATTTTTCTATCAATTTGTCTATCAAAATATCTAGCTATCTATTTGTCTATCTGTCTATTGTGTGTAAGTCATATTTTCTATCTGTCCGTCTATCTATATATTTAACAATTTGTCTATCTATATGTTTATGAATCTGTCTATATACTTGACTATTATATGTGAATATATATATATATATTTATATATATATATATATATATATTTATTTATTTATTTATATTTATTTATATTTATATGTCTATCTATTAGTATATCTACCTATCGATATATTTTTGATCTATTTGTCTTTCTATATGTCTATATTTTCTCAATCTATTGTTTTATATATCTATCTATATATCAGAGTATCTACCTATCTATTTTTTTGTCTATCTGTGTGTTTATCAATCTATCTATATATCTAGCTATTAATTTGTCTATCAATATACCTATGAATTTGTCTATCAATCTATCTTTCAATCTATCTATAAATTTGATGATCAATTTGTCTATTAATCTATCTATCTAAATGTATATTTTCTATTTATTTATATGTCTATCTTTTTTTCTATCTATCATCTATCTATCTATTTATTTATCAAACTATCAATAAATCAATATATTTATATATATATCTATCTTTCTTTCTATCTATCTGTTTATCTATATGTCTATCTATATATAGATATATATATCTATTATTAATATGTCTATCTATCTATCTGTTTGTATATTTAGCTATATAATAAATATTCTATCTATCTTTCTATTTGCATATTTATTTGTCTATGTATTTGACTATCTTTCTATCTACCAATATTTTATCTATATGTTTATCAATCTGTCTATCTATCTATCAATTTGTCTATCAATATGTCAATCAATATCTCAATCAATCTGTCAATAAATATGTCTATCATTCTATCTATCTATATGTATATCTATCTATCTATCTATATATTCATCTATCTATCAATTTATCTCTTTATATATATATATATATATCTATCTATCTATCTATCTATCTATATGTCTATATATCTATGTATTTATCTATCAATCTATCCATCAATATATTTCTCAATATATCTTTCTATCTAACTATCTATCAGTCTATCTTTGTATATATATTTCTATCTATCTATTTGCCTATCTATATGTCTATCAATCTATCTATCAAATTATCTACCTATTCGTCTATCTATTTATCAATATATCTATCTAATATTTTGTATATCTTTCTATCTATTTGTATATCTATATATCTATATTATTGTTTAACAATCTGTTTATCTCTGTCTATCAATCTATCTATCAATCAATCTTTCAATCTATCTAATAATATGGCTTTCAATATGTTAATCAATCTATCCATCTATCTTTCTATCAATTTGTCTTTCTATCTATCTATCTATCCATCTATATCTTTATCTATCTCTCTAACTATCTTTCAATCTATCTATCTATCTTCATATTTGTTTGTCTATCACTCTATCTATCTATTTTTTTTATCTATTTGTCTATCTATCTAGCTATCTATCTATCTATCTCTTTTTATCTCTCTCTATCTCTCTATCAATCTATATATATTTTTTATTTATCTATCAAAATCTTTGTCAATCTATCTTTCTAACTATCTATCTTTTTTCTATCTATTTATCTGTCTATCAATTTGTCTATCTATCTATTTATATATCTATCTATCATTTTTTCTATCAATCTGTCTATCAATCTATCTATCAAATTGTAATTTTTATTTGTTTATATATCATCTATATATCGATCTATCTATCTATCTATCGATTTATTTTCTAACTATATATCTTATATCTATCTTCTATATATTGTCTATTTCTATATCTATCTAATAATTTGTTTTATTTTTGTATATTTATCAATCTATCTATCAATTTGTCAATGAATTTATTTATCTATTTGTCAATCTATTTGTGAATCTATTTATTTATCTATCTGTCTATCTATTTTTCTATCTATCTATCTATTTATCTATTTGTCTGTTTGTTTATCTATCTATCTATTTTTAAATCAATCTATCTATCTATCTATCTTTTTATCTCTCTATAATTTTATTTGTCAATCTATCTCTATGTCTTACAATCCATTATCTCTCCATCTATTTATCTATCTCTTTGTTTGTATTTATATCTATTTGTCTATCTATGTATCTCACTATATGTCTATATGTCTATCTATCTATATATCTATCTATCTGTCTATCTATCTATCAATTTATCAGTCAATTTATCTATATTTCTATTAGTCTATTAGTCTTTTAGTTTTTCTTTCTTTCTATCTGTATATATGTCTAATTGTCAATCTTTATATATGTCTATTTGTCAATCTGTTTATCTATTTATATTACTATTTGTATATACCTCTATTTTTTATCTATCTATCTATGTATTTGTATCTCTATCAATCTGTCTATCTATCTATCTATCTATCAGTCTATCTATCTATATATCTAGCTATCAATTTATCTGTATATCTATCTATTTGCCTATTTCTCTATTTTTATATCTATGTATCTATCAATCAATCTGTCTTTTTATCTTCTATCTATCTGTCTATCTTTCAATCTTTTTATCAATCTATTTATTTATCTATCTATCAATCTATTTATCTATCTAACCATCAAACTATCTATTTATATATCTATCTATCTGCATATCCATTTATCTATCTATCTATGAATCCATATTTAAATTTATCTATCAATCTATTTTTAAAATTGACTATCTATGTGTCTATCTGTATGTCTGCTAGTCTATTTGTCTATCTATGTGTCTATGTGTATGCTTTTTTATTTGTTTATCTGTCTGTCTGTGTGCTTGTCTATTTGTCAATCAATCAATCTATCTATCTATTTATATTTTTATCTATTTATGTATCCTAAAATTTATCTAGTATTCTGTCTATCCTTCTATCTTTCTATCTATCTAGTTCTTTATCTATCTGCCTAACTATCTATCTATTTGTTAGTCTATCTATTTGTCTGTCTATTTGTCTTTATGTTTATCTATCTGTCTATCTATCTATTTATGTATCTATCTGTCTATCTATCTTACTATGTATCTATTTGTTAATCTATCTATCGATCTATCTAATTATCTATTTATTTATCTATCTCTCTATCAATTTGTCTTTCAAATTGTTTATCAATTTGTCAATCTATCAATCTATGTATCTGTCTATCTATTTTTTAATAAATTTATCTATCTTTTAATAAATTTATCTATCTTTTTGTCTATCTATTTGTCTATCATTTGTCTATCTATTTGTCTTTCTATTTGTCTATCTATATGTCTATTTATTTATTTATCAATTTATCTATCTATCTATCTATCAATATAACTTCCTATCTACATATTTATCTAAATGTCTATCTATTTGTCTATCTACATGTCTATCTATATGTCAATCTATCTATCTATCTATCTTTCGATCTATCTATGAATTTGTTAGTCTTTCTATTTATCTTTCTATCTACATTATAAGAAAATGTTAGTTTGGCAATGTAAATTTAGTTAGAGGAAAATTTCTAGCTAAATAGTGAGTGTTTAGCTAAAGAATAACAAAGGATTTTTGATTTTATATTGAAATAAATTTTAGTGATGGATTTGGGATGGAAATGTTAGCAGATTTCTACATAAAGGAAATATGGAAATTTAGCGACAAATATAGTGACAAAATATCACTAGTTAATTAGATCGAGACAAAATCTATTGTTAATATTTTTGTAGAACTCCATGGAAAGATTAGTTGTAATTTAGTGATGGATTTAGCGACATAATTTCTCTAGCTAATTAGATTGATGCAAAATCTATCGGTATATAATTATCAAAAAAAGTTTTTTTACTATTTTATACTTTATTGCAAGTGATTATTTCTTAAATTTTATTTTTCACAAAATATATCCATTTAGCTAGAGTTTTTTCCCTAGCTATTTGCACTTGGGATAATTTCCCTCTATAATCTTTAATGATTTAATTTTTTTTTTAATTTATTATTTGTTTTAATAATTTATTTACTTTTGTATATTAAATGTATGCCATTGTCTATAGCTGAACAATCCTTGAATGACATATTCTCCTCATAAAATTATAAAAATAGAATATCATAAATAATAATTTATAAATATATAAATACAAAAAATTAGATGATTATAGGACTAAGATAACTATTTTAATGAGCATAAAATTTTTAAAAAATTATACAAAAAATTGTTCTAAATTTTTTATTTAAGAAACTTAAATATTTGTATTAAAATAAAATTAAATAATTAATTCTATAATTATAATAATTTGTAAAGATAATTTTAAAAATAAATGAACATACATTAAAATTTCTAATAATAAAAAGCTAAAATAATTCATTGTATAATTAAATAAAAAATATTCACAAAAATACTTGAATTAACGAATAAATTAATAAATATTAATATTATTTTAAGTATACAAATAAAATTTTATTATTATAGGAAACTTTTAAAAAAATATTTAAAATTTTTCATTAAATTTAAAAGAAATAAATTTATATTTAAATATAAATACATAGATATTTACCCACACTAAAATTTAAAAAAATTTTATAATTGATTAATATTTTTGCTATTAGCTTTTAATATTAGCTTTTAATATTAAGTCGTTATTAAAATAATAAATATAATTTTTTTTAATAATCTTCTCACATTAAGTAATTTTTTGAATTTTATAAATTATAAATGATATCTATTAATATGAAATTTTATGCCTTTAAAATTTTTTCATATTATCTTAATAAAAATTAATATAATTTCTTAAAAATTTATAATCATACAATATATGTATTTATATATTTTTTAACATAAAGAGTATTTATAATTCTTAGGAGAGTGGCTTGAAAACCAATCATCTTTTCATGTGTGTCTTGCTATATGAAGTTTATAAATTTTGTAGCCATGATTTTTTTTAGTTGGAAGACCAAGCATTTATTTTTTGAAATTGCTTATATATTTATTGTTTAATTTTAATAAAAATTAAAAATTGTAAGGTGTTTTTATTTCATTTGTGCCTTGCTACACACACATTAACTTGTTGAAATTAATTTATTAAGTAAAAAAAAGATGAGTATTTATGTTTTATATATATTTATTGTTAATTAAATGTTTTGATAATTAAAAATTTAAACATTTATGAAATTTTAATACTTATAAAAAATTGTATCTTTTTGTGCAAAGACAACTCTAAGTCTCTAACTAATGCCATCCACCTCTCTCTCTCTCTCTCTCTCTCTCGACATTGATAAATCAAAATAAAATCTAATAGTGGAAGTGATTTCCTTCGGTAGTGAGTTTCTTGTCGATTTGAGGTACACTTTCTACCCTAATATAATCATCATCTGCAAGCATTTTAGAAATATGGGATAGCTGATCACAAGAAGAAATATCAAAGATATCATGCCAGTCGTGCTTCCTCGAACTTCTTCTAGAAGTTTTATGCACAGCTTCATCTTCCATATCTTAATAACTTATTCAACATCACAACCACCCACCATTGGAATGCAATATATGACAAGAATGATAGCATATATTCATTCCGGTAAGCACCATGTAATATCTTCTCATCAAATTTTGAATTTGTGATGTCTCCACTTTATTACATTGTTAGCGGGAAGTCTATCCCAAGCAATCATATTTTTGAGTACCTATGAGAAGTGATTTACCTGGTATGAACCATTGAGGTACAGGGATATCAATAAGTAGAGTAGAGAGATGTAATCAAGCAATTCTTGAAAAGTTTGAGAGTTTCATTCGAACTTTTATTCATGAGTTATAATTTTTTGGGAAAGAAAGTATGTCGAGTGGAAGACGTGCATGTTCCATGGCACCTGGCAGAAGCCAGATGGCCTTGGAATCCCATGTTGGCGGCATGGCACTTTTGGGAAGATGAACAGGTTGTTGTCAGGCGGGTACTTTATGTTAAATTGGTTTTGATCAAGAGTATGCTCATCAAGTAAAACTCCTGATCATTATCAAATTATATAGGATCAACCAAATTTTTTATTCATTATCAAGTTCTTGACTTGTGCTCAACTACTTCAGATCAACTTAACCTTTCTAACCTTTTTAAAAAGTATGTAATTCACGTAAAGATATCTCTATATTTTTTCATATATTGTATTTTTTAATCATATAATATACTAGTAATCAAAATTATATTTGTGTTGATTAACATAAACTATAATTATCAGTCAGTGATAATTTATATATCACATCCAAATACAATCAATTATATATTGTCACGTAATTTATTAGCAAGATTTACTTAAATGAACTCATGATTATTATTTAGTTATTGTGAGTCAGTTACACATTGTTGGTCAATTCCACTCCCATGATTGTGATTCAGAAGAGGAGAACAACAAAGAACAACAAACAATATATATTTAATAACCACAATCCAAGAACGATATAATCAAAAAAAAACAAAAGAGAAACCACGTCAGAAATGCACGAAATAATCTGGTTCACTAATTGGTCAACACGACTAGCTACATCCACCATAAACATGCTTATGTATTTACAGATTATAACCAAAATAGACGTCCAAAATGTTTTATAGTTTATTAATTTTGTTTAACTTTTTTAACATTTTTTTTGACTTTATATAATCATATCTACGCTGGAGAATTGGGTTGAGATCCCAATTTTTATGAGATTTCAGGTGGATAAATGTGAAGAAAGCAAATAGTTAGTTTGTTGACAACAAGTCTCAGATTATTGCATTAAGAATCTGTTATATTAATAAAATTTTATAAAACTACAGTAAATTTTAAAAGTAGTTTGGTATCCAAACTATTAAATTTATTTTATGTATATCTAGAAAATAATTTTTTTCTATTTTTTCACGGGAACTCAGCCAGGAACGTGTGAGAGCTGCTTCTCAACATGTTGAGGGTTCTATAAATCTTCAACCAATTGATTATGATCCTATCTATTTAGAGATTATAAGAGGTCATAAGAAACATCAAGTATACGGCATCAGCTCAGAGGGAGTGATATTTTATTGTAGTAGTCGTTCTTCTAATTCATCTGTCATAGCAATAGTGGGTGAGTTGGTCAAACAACAAGTAATAGAAACAAATGAACATTTTGAAGTTATGGAGACCAAATTTAAAGAGAATGATGAGCAGATTTCTTTTTTGAAGCAAGAAATACGGGAAATGAAAGAAGAGAAGGATGAGCAGATTACTCATTTGCAGGAATAAATGCAAAAAATGAAAGAAATGAATGAAGAGATAAAAGAAATGAATGATCATATAATAGAAATTATGATTGTAATGCAACAGCAGATCTCCTATATGGAGTCACAATTAGCAGCCTTGATGCGAAAGATAAAATTCTAAGAACCAGCTGTGGAACCACAAATGAGAGGCTATCAAAAATGCACCAACTAATTATGAGGAAGAATTTGTATCAGAATTATTTCTGAACTATTTTTAATTTTGTCAATGTGTAACTAAATAGGATTAAACTTTTTTGGTGGGATCATTTTTTCTTTATTCTGGTTTTGTTTTTTGCTTTGACAAATCAGCTAACTATGAATCTTTGTAGGACATCTGATGCAAGACAATCGAATAAATTCTGATTCAAACTCGTCAGACATTGTCATGATCCTTCCTATGGATGGGTTCCATCTTTATCGATTTCTACTGTATCAAAAGGAGGCTGAGCTATTATTATCTTCATTATGTCTGAAATAATTAATTTTTTTTACTCTAAACATAATTGCTGGTCATTATTTATATATTTATTGAAGTTGTATGACTATCAACATAGATTTATGCTTGTTCATATGTATAATGCTATTTTTATATATTTGTGAATATGTGTGTGTGTACCAAAATATTGTGAATAGAGCTTTAGCCTATTATAGGTATGTGAAAGGCTCGGCTGGTCCTCTTGGTGATGGGAACAGTATGCTAGCTTCTGAAGTTGTGAGATGAATGAAAAAATTGTGGTCCAACGCAGACTCAGGTTAGTTTTTGATGCTCTTATTTCATGCAAATCTGCGTTGTCACTGTTCAAATCTGCAACTGCTTATTATTGGTGATCGATGGAATTAAATTGTTGAAGTGTTAATAGGCATTATGATTGCTAATGAAATTCAATTAATTGTGTTCATTTTGGCTTGTT
>JAREIK010002337.1:10000-37964 GCA_029783825.1 Sapria himalayana | reverse complement strand
TTTTATGAAAACACAAGTTCCTTTTATACCACTGTTAGGTTTATCGGATAGAATATCCTTTCTAATTGGACCATAAACACAGCGAAATTTATAATTTTTTTATTCCTTAACCCACCAAGGATCACATGCATTTCATAAAAACATGAAAGAAAGGTAAATGAAACTTGCCTATTATAGAACGATTCGTCATGCCTTCAAAGTGTATATCCTAGTTTATTCGGATCTTTAAAGGTGTTGCCTTTCTAAAAAATGACTATCCTTTAGAAGTATCCACACAAGAACAAATAATGAATGATCTTGTTGAATGCTAGTTCAAATTTGTCTTCTCAAAATTAAAGGGTTTATTTCTATTTTATAAAAGATGACTACATGCATCAAATATGTCTCACATATATATATACAAGTCTGCTAGGGTTATAGTCATAAATAAATTTAATATTATTATATATTTAAAACTCTTTTAAATAATAACAACTTAAATTCAAATCTTTAAAAAACTTCCTTTAAATAGATTTATTCATTAAAACTCAAATTCAATGTAACAAATTAATTATTTATTTAAATCATGAATTTAAACTTTCTTAAAATTAAATTCGAATTTAAAAAATAACTATTAGTTATTTGTAATTTAAAATAATCTCATCATTTTAAATTACTACAGAGAGTGAAAAATCATAACCATTATTATTTGTTCTTAATGTGTGACCCTATAGGTTCAATTAACATTGGTAATAACAAAAAATTAATTTTGATCTTACTAGTCATAAGTGGCCTCGATCAAGACTTTATGACTACCTAGGTTAAATGAAAAACTCATGATCTAAGATAACCTTAATATAGTTAATGACAATCTTTTTGTCTCATGATATCTTAATATAAATAAGGCATGGAAATAGTCCACAATATATCGTTCTATCTTTTATTACTCGAAACCCAATTAGACTGACTAAACAAATGATATTAATCACCTTCAATTCATTTGAGCATGGCGATGCATTTCTCAGTCTCAATTATCGATGGGACACAGAAATATCTGTCTTATAATAAGAGGGATATATTCCATCTTAATCACTCATATCACACTACATAATTCTTATTATGTTCAAGTATAACCTTTATAATCATCTGATTACAACGTTAGATTATATCAAAACATAATATTCCATATGTTGAGAACTATAGTGATCACAATTCAAAATTTAAAACATAACTATTAGAGATTAACTTATGACTTTGATCCATGTATTAATATAAAGATGAGTTTGTCCAATATTTGTTATCATCAAATAGATATAAATTTGATTTGTATCTCATACACATATTCATCCTATGAACATAAATTAAACTTTATACTAATCTTAATTCATTATTATTCCCATAAAAATAATCGATTAGGCACATTTAGAATAATTAATAAAATTATTCAATGATATTATATATAATAAACATGCAAATCATAATAAGAATTAATTCTAACAAAATGTCAAAATACCAAGTCTATACAATATACCTAGATAGTTAGATAGACAAAAAATAGACAAGTAAACAGAGGTACAAATAGACACATATGATAGCCAAACAAATAGACAAATAGATAGAAAGACAGATAGATAGAAAGACAGAAATATAGATAGATAGATAGAGAGTTAAAAAAGATAAATAGACGAATAGATAGATAGATATATAGACATATAGACAAATATACATATATACAGATTAACATATAGATAGATGAGAAATAGACAGATAGACAGATAGTTAGATAGTCAGATAGACAAATAGATAGATCGACAGATAGATAGATTGATAGATTTATAGGTAGATTTATAGGAAGACTGATAGACAGATCAAAAGATAGACAGATAGACAGAAAGAAAGATAGAAAGAAAGATAGATAAATATTTAGAAAGATAGAAAGAGAGATAGATAGAAAGATAAGCAGATAGGCAAATATAAAGATAGGGAGATAGAGAGATTTACAAATAGTTAGATAGACAGATAGACAGTTAACATATAGATAGACAGATCGATAGATAGATAGTCAAATAGATAGATAGACAGATAGAGAGATCAAAAGATAGGAAGACAAATAGACAGATATATAGACAGAAAGATAGCTAGACATATAGACCAATAGACATATAAATAAAAGATAGATAGACAAAAGATAGAAAGACATAAAAGATATATAGATAGATAGATAGACAGACATACAGACATAGAGATAGATAGATAGACAAATAGATAGATAGATAGATAGATAGACATATAGATAGATTGAAAGAAAGACAGATAGACATATAGACATATAGCAGATAGCAGATAGTTAGAGAGCCATATTGATAGATAGAAAGATAGATAGATATATTGAATTATAAATAGATAGGCAGATAGGCAGATAAATATATAGAAAGACAAGTAGATAAATAGAAAGATATATAGTTAGACGGATAGACAGATAGATAAAAAGATAGATAGATAGACAAATAGACAGGTAGAAAAATTGAAAGAAAGAAAGATAGATAGATAGATAGACAGATAGACAGATAAATAGAAAGATTGATAAAAAGACAAATAGATAGATAGATTGATTGATTGATTGTTTGACAGATAAAGAGATAAATCGATAGACAGATTGACAGATAGATAGATAAATAGATAGTCATATAGACATATAAAAAGAAAACAGATAGATAGATAGATAGATAGACAAATAGACAAATAGATAAATATGCTTTTAGACAGATAGAAAAATAGGCAGTCAGATAGATAGACAGATATACAGAAAGATAGATAAATGGATAGAAAGATATATAGATAGATAGATATATAGATAGATAGATATATATATAGATAGATAGATATATAGATAGATAGTTAGACATATAGATAGGTAGAAAGATAGATCAAAATATAGGCAAATATATACATAGATAGATAGATAGATAACCAGTTATACAGATATATAGATAGATAGAAAAATATTATACAGAAAGAAAGAAGGATAGATAGATAGATAGACATATAGAAAATTTATAGAGAGACAAATGGACTGATAGATTGATAGATAGAATAATGACTAATAGATAGATAGCAATATAAATAGATAGACTAATAGATAGATAGATAGATAGATAAACAGATAGAAAGATAGACAAATAAACAAATAGACAAAGAGATAGAAAGATAGATAGATATATAGATTGATAGTTAGACAAATAGACATAAAAAGATAGATAGATAGATAAATACACACATTGATCGATAGATATATAGTTATATAGATAGATATATAAATATATGCATAGATAGATGGATAGATAGACATATAAACTAATTTATAGAGAGACAGATAGAAAGATGGATAGATAGACAAATAGATAGATAGACAAATAGACCCATAGATAAATAAACATAGATAGATTGATAGATTGACAAGTCAATAGATAGATAGATATACAAATAGATAGATATATAGATAGATAGATAGATAGACAGATATTCAAATATTAAATAATAATTTGAGTAGATTAAAAGTTGAATTAAAAAAGTGGAATAAGGATACTTTTGGGAATATAACAAAAAATATAAAAGATGCAGAGGAACTAGTATTAAAAAGAGAAATATAATTTGAAAAAACTCAAAATATAGACAATAGATGTGCTCTTAGCAAGGCACAAGCAGAATTAAATCTAAAAATATTAATGGAAGAGGTTTTTTTTGAAACAAAAATCTAAAATTAAATGGCATAAAGAAGGGGATAAAAATACAAAGTTTTTTCAAAAAATAGCTAAGTTAAAATATCAGAAACATAGAATTAGAGGTATTAAAGATAATAGGGAAGAATGGCTTGAAAAAGATTTAGACATTCAAAACTATTTCACAATATTTTTTGAAAATCAATTAAGTGGAATAAGAGAACTAAAAGGAAATTCACTTTTAAAAAACATAGAAAATAAAATCACCATAGAAGATAATAACATGCTAACTAAGCATCCAGAAGAAGAAGAAATCAAAATAGCGATATATAGTATGAACAAAGATAGTGCAGCAGGACCGGATAGATGGAACAACTGTTTTTTCCAAGCCTGTTGGGATATAATAAAGAAGGATATAGAAAAAGTGATTAATAGTATTTTTTGTGGGGCTGAATTTGGAAAAAAATGGGGAAGTTTTCCCATTATTCTTATACCTAAAATAGAAAATCCGCAGAAAGGGGAGGATTTTAGACCAATAAGCCTATGCAACACTATTTACAAAATTGTTTCTAAAATCTTACAAAATAGATTAAATTCAATTTTACCTAAAATTATTTCTGAAGAACAAACTAGTTTTATGAAAAATAGATTAATAATGGAAAATATATGATTGGCTAAAGAAATTAGTAGAGAAATAGGATCCAAATCAAGAGGGCAAAATATTATTATAAAATTGGATCGATCCAAGACGTTTTATAGAGTAGAATGGAGCATTCTTTGTTCTATCATGAGAAAGATGAGTTTCTCTAAAACATGGATAGATTTGATTTATAGATGTATTTCTATTACATGTGCTAGAATTATCACAAATGGAAAGGTAGGAGAAGAAATAATACCAGTTAGAGGTTTAAGACAAGGTGATCCACTTTCACCATCATTATTTAATATTTATCTGGAACTCTTAATAGTTAACCTTAAAGATAAAATGAGGAAGGGTAGGATAGGCACATTCAAACAGCCGAGGAACACTCCATTAATGAGTTGTCTTGCATATGCTGATGATGTAATTATATTCACTAATGGCAGTAGCAAATCACTACAAAATCTGATGAACTTATTGAAATGCATGGAGGAAGAAACAGGTCAAAAATTAAATAAAAGAAAATGTCAATACATGATTTCACATAAGGCTCCAATTGCATTAGCTCATAAAATCAAAAACATTTCAGGCTTCTCCCATAATAAAAAAGAAATGATATATTTGGGCTGCCCGATATATGAAGGTAAACTTAAGATAGTATATTTAGAATTTTTATTAAATAAGTTAAAAAAAAAAATCTCGGGATGGAAAGAGGAATATTTAAGTATGGGGGGCAGAATTACATTAATAAAACATGATTTAGAAAGTCTTCTAATGCATGATATTATGATAATTCAACCTTCAATTGGTATTATTAAAAAAAACGAAAAAGAATTAGCTAACTTTTTATGGGGAAAAAAAGAGGATAAATATAAATTGCACTGGAAAAAATGGAGAGACTTATGCTACCCAGTTCAAAAAGCTAGATTGGGTTTTGTTAATCTTATAGATTTAGCAAAAGTATGAGCAAGCAAGAGATGGTTGAGGTTGAAAGAAAATAATAGTCTATGGTCAAAATTAATGAGGGAAAAATATTGTATTAAAGATGATATCAATAAAGTAAAGAATAAAAGTAAGTGTTCACAGATATGGACACAAATGTTTAACCAAAAAGAATTAGTTGATAGATTTTCTACACTTACTAAAAAAGGATGGAAATGGAATTTAAGCTCGGATGGAGCATTTTCACTAAAAACAGTTAAAAATGAATAAAGAAAAAAGTTAAAAGAAGATACATTATTTAAATGGGCTTGGAATAATGATAATCCACAAAAAATTATACCTTTTATGAGGAATGTTTAATTTAATATTATCCCAATTGACAATAATTTAAAGAAAAAAGGTATTAAGCTCATCTCTAGATGCGAGTATTGCTTAAATGAAATTGAAACATTGGATCATCTCCTTTCACACGGAAGAGTAGCAACGGAGCTATGGAAAAGACTATGTTTAGAAATGAATTTAAAATATGAACATTTAAACTTGAAACGAAGGCTTCAGAAATGGATTAATTTAAAAGTTTCTAGTCCAGTGCAGAAATGGATTAAAATCAATGTGCCATTATTAGTTATCTGGTGCATTTGGAAGGCTAGAAATAAAAGTAGATTCGAATGTCATAAAATGATAATAGAAGATATCTAGAAAGATATTAAAGAAGAAACAAGTAAAATTTCAGAATTGTACCCTATAAAAAGTCAAGGCTCGAAAAGAGACAAAGAAACCTTAATTTTTTGGAATCTAAAAGAAAATCAACCTAAACAAGTTAAAGTAATATGTATAAAATGGGAAAACCCACCTCAAGGTAGCATAGCTCTAAACACAGATGGTAGCTTCGATAGAGATATGGGCGAAGCAGGAGGTGGAGGAGTTATTAGAGATTCGAAAGGACGGCTAATATTAGCCTTCAGTAAAAAGATGCCAGCATCCTCGGCCATTCATGCTGAGATATTAGCTTTAAGAGAGGGTATTAAGTTATGTAGAAAACTAGAAATTAAAAATATAGATATTCAAATAGATTCGAAAATTATTGTTAATTTAATCAAAAAACAGACAAAGATGTGGAAATATGAAGATGACATAGAGGATATTCTAAAAGATATGAGCTTTCTAAACTTTTCGATAAAGCACATTTTCAAATAGGCGAATGCATTTGTTGATATTTTAGCTAAAGAGGGAAAAAAGAAAGGTGATCAAGATTATAATGAAAAGAATTTACAAAAAAAATTACTGGAATATTAAATCTTGATAGAAAAGATTTTCCTTATATTAGAAAAAATAAAAATATTAATTATAACTTGTCACTCAAATAGAAAAATAAGTCCGTATAAGAGATCACCCTGGTCCTGAGGGGTGATCGAGATAAGGTAAGTGGCTTTTGTTTTTCTGTTTGTTTTTTTCTGCTTTTCTGTTGTTTTATACCGGTAGAAAGGAAAGAAGAAATTGAAACTAATTGAAATAACATCAAGGGACTGGTTTGAGAAAAGATAAGGGATGTATAGATATGTAGTATGCTCTGTAGGTACATTATTCTGCATGTCCATAGTTTGGTGGACTATTCTGATTGAAAGGCTAGATATGTTTAAATGGTATTGTTAGTAATGGGTATTATATATGCTAAAAGTCTGTGCTATTTTTCTGGAGGTCTGTGTTATTAAGTGTGTGTTGCTTGTAGTCTGTTGTTTTAAAATGGGTGTTGCTGGAAGTCTGTTTCTGGTTGTATGTAGGAAGTCTGTAATATATAGGTGCAAGTTGTAAAAGTTAAAGAGGACATTGAAGGAATGAAAAGCAAAAAGATGGAAGAAAGCATAGCATTTCAAATAATGCTGAACATCAATGGAGCTGTACCTGATGTATCAAACCAAATTGATAATTGGTCTGAATAGGGAAGAGGGGATACAAGATTTTAATTATGTGTATGATAGAAATGATTTTGTGCAGGAAAAAATTGCAGGTGAAGGGTTAATCAAGACATAAATAACAGCATTCAATAACAATCACTTGGGAGGACAGCTTATAAAGATTTTCAAAAACCCAACTACCATTATAAGACAGTGGAAGGAATTAAGCTAAAAATTAAACAAGGCACGAGATGACTCAAGACTTGAGTTAGCTAAAAATGCTGGAGGGAGAATCATATTCAGATTTAAAAGAGATAAGACACTGTAGAAGCAACGAAATATAGAATACTCACCGAAAGATTGTTAAAGCAAGACAAGGGATAAGCTACCATCATAAGGATAGTTACTAAATTTCAGAAGGAACTTCTCCTTGTACAAAATGGTAAAGATAGGAGTCATAGACTAACATAGTCATAGCATAAATAAAATTACATTTTATTAGATTGGTTAAATGTATTTTATTTTTATTTGAAGATTTGGTGTAAAAGGGCTAAGGGTAGATGATAGTTTGTATTAACGGTATTCCTCCGCCAAAAGAGAGGGTTATTATTAATAAAATAATATTAAAAAAAAGATAGATAGACAGATATACATATATATAGATAGACATATAGATAGACAGATAGATGAATAGATAGATATACAGATAGGTAGATAGGTAGATATGCAGATAGAAAGATAGAAAGATAGATAGATAGATAGATAGTCTGATAAATATATAGATAGATATAGCTAGATATATAGATAGACAAATAGACATATAGATAGATAGACAAATAGACATATAGATCGATAGACATATAGAGAGATAGATAGACAGATAGATAGATAGACTTATGTATAGATGAATAGATATATAGATAGACAGAAAGACTTATAGACAGATTGACAGATTGATAGATAGACAGAAAGACTTATAGACAGATTGATAGATAGACAGAAAGACTTATAGACAGATTGATAGATAGATAGATAGACAGATAGACAAATAGACAGATATACAAATAGATATATAAATAGATAGATGGATAGACAGATAGTTAGATAGACAAATAGACAGATAGACAAATAGATAGATAGATAAATAAATAAATAAATAAATAAACAGATAGATAGATATATTAATAGATAGACAGATAGGAAGATAGATCAATAGGTAGATATATAGATTGATAGACAGTCAGATAGACAGATAAATAGATAGACAAATAGATAGATAGACAGACAAATTGACAAATAGACAAATAGATAAATAGGCAAGTAGACAAATAAACAAATAGAGAGAGAGATAGATAGACATACATAAAGATAGGCAGATAGACAGATATACACATAGATAGATAGACGGATATACAGATAGACAGATATACAGATAAAAAGATAGAGAAATAGATTGATAGATAGATAGACAGATAGATAGATGGATAGATAGATAGATAAACAGATAGACAGATAGATAGACAGATATACATTTAAATAGATAGATAGGCATATAGATAGATAGATAGACAGAAAGATAGCTAGAAAAATAGATAGATAAACAGATAGACAAATAGATAGATAGACAGATATATAGATAGAATGACAGAAAGACAGACAGATAGATAGATAGATAGGCATATAGATTGATTGTCACAAAGATTTATAGCTAGATAGATAGATAACCAAATATTAATATAAATAGATAGAGAAATAGACATATAGACTTATAGATAGATCAAAAGATAGACAGATTAACAGATAGATAGATAGATAGAAATATAGTAAGATATACAAATAGATAGATACATAAATAGACAAATAGATAGAAAGACCGATAGATTGATTGATATATCATTAGATAGATAGACAGAAAGAAATATAGATAGATAAATAGATAGATAGTTATACAAAATGATAGACAAATATATAGTCATATAGACACATAGATATATAGACATATAGACAGATAGACAAATAGATAGACAAAAAGATAGAGAGATATATAGATTGATATATAGATAGATAGTTAGATAGATAGACAGATAGAAAGATTGATAGGCAGATAGATAAATATACACTTTGATAGTATATAAACATATACATAGATATATCGATTGATTAATTAATATATAGATATATAGATTGATATATAATCAAACAGATAGAAAGATAGGCAAATCTGACATGTCTATAGATAGATAAATAGACATATAGACAGACAGACAAACAGATAGATAGATAGATAGTTAAACAAATATATAGATAGATAGACAGTTAGGAAGAAAGGCATGTAGGCAAATAGGAAGATACATAGATAGATAGATTGATTAATAGAGAGATAGACATAAAGATATACATTTAGATAGATAGACAAATAGACAAATAGACAAATAGACATTTAGATAAATTGACTGATAGACAGATAGAAAAATCAACATATAGAGAGATAGTAAGATAAACATATAGATAGTAAGATAAACAAATAAACATAGAGACATATAGATAGAATAAATTAACAGATAGACATATAAATAGATAGATAAAAGATAAATATACATATATAAAGATAAACAAATAGACAAATAGACAAATCGATAAATAGACAGAAAGATACATAGATAGATAGAAAAATAGATAGAGAGAAAGTAAGATAGTCAGAAAGATAGTTAGATAGATGGACATATAGAGAAATAGATAGATTGACATCTAGATATATAGACAGATAGATAGATATATAGATAGATAGATCAACTGATAAACAGATAGGAAGATAAATAGATTGAAAGATAGATAGATAAACAGATAGATAGTTAGATAAATAGATAGAGAAACAAATAAATAGAGAGTTAGATAAATAGATATATAGAGAGATAGACATATAGATAGATAGACAAATAGATAGATAGATAGATAGATAGATAGATAGAAAGATAAACAAATAGATATATAGATAGATATATAGATAGATATAAAGATAGATATGTATACAGATAGACAGATAGACATATAGACCGATTAGATAGATAGTCAAATAGTTAGATAGACAGATAGAAGATAGGCAAATAGATAGATAGATCAAGAGAAAGATAGAATGGAAGATAGATAGATAGATAGATAGACAAATAGATAGATAAATAGTCTGATAAATAGTCTGATAATAAGATAGTTAGAAAGTCAGATAGACAAATAGATAGATAGTGAGATAGATAGATATGTAGACAGATAAATATATAGATAGATAAACAGATAATTGATACACAGATATATATATATATATATATATATATATATATATATATATATATATGTATGTATGTATGTATATATATATACAGCTAGACATATACACAGATAGACACATATACAAATTGATAGAAAGACAGATATATAGATACACATATAGATAGATAGACACATTGATATATAGATAGACAGACATATAGATTGATTAATAGATAGACAGTTATATGTATGGATAGATACATAGATAAGCAGATAGATAGATTGATAGCCATTTAAATAGATAGACAGATAGATAGATAAATAGAAAAATATATAGATATAAAGATAGATAGATAAACATCTAGACAAATAGATAGATCAACATATAAACAAATAGATAGATAAATAGATAGAAAGATAGACGGATAGATATATAGACAAATAGATAGATATATAGATAGATATATACAGAGAGACATATAGATAGATAGATACATAGACAAATTGATAGATAGATAGATAAATATATAGATAGATCAACAGATAGATAGAAACTAATATAGATAGATATACAAATAGATATATACATAGATAAATAGTTAGTCACATAGTAAAATAAATAGATAGTTAGATAGACAAATAGATCGATAGTTTGATATATATATATATATATATATATATATATATGTGTGTGTGTGTGTGTGTGTGTGTGTGTGTGTGTGTGTGTAGATAGATAAATAGATAGACAGATAGAAAGATAGACAGATAGATATATATATATATACAATTAGGTAGATTATAGATATACATATAAAATATGAGATAGATAGGCAGATATAAAGATAGATAGATAGATAGAAAGAAAGATAGACAGATAGATAGATAGACAGATAGATAGATAAATAAATAAATAGACAGATAGACATATATACATATAGACATATTGATAGATAGATATACAAATAGATAGATAGACAAATAGACATATACACAGATTGATAGTTTGATAAATATACATATTGACATATAGACATATAGATAGATAGATAGATAGATAGAAAGATAGATAGATATAATGATAAACACATATATAGATAGACATATATACAGATAGGTAGATAAATAGATAAACAGATATATAGAATAACATATAGATATATACACAGATAGAAAGATATATAGAGAGTCAGATAGTTAGATTGACAGATAGATAGATAAACATATATACAGATAGACAAATATAATTATAGTCAGATAGTTTGATAAATAGATATATAGATTGATAGATAGACAGAAGACAGATATACAGATACACAGATAGACAGATAGATAGATAGATAGATAGATAGATAGATAGACAGATAGACACATATACAAATAGACATATCGATAAATAGATAGATAAATAGATATATATAAATAGATAGACTAATAGTTAGATAGATAGATAGATAGAGAGACAAATAGATAGATAGATAGATAGATAGATAGATAGAAAAATAGCTAAACAAATATCAAACAGAAAGATAGATACATAGACAGATAGAAGATAGACAAATAAATAGTGAGACACATAGTTAGATAAATAGATAGAAAGATAGAAAGATAAATAGATTCACAAATAGATAGATAGACATATAGACAGATAGACATACAGGCAGATAGATAGATAGATAGACACTACAAGAAAATATCATTTTAGATAGGGAATTTTAGATAGGAATCAAACCCTAGCTAAATTGAAATAGATTATTAAGGGAATATCAAGTGATTAATGATTTTTCTTTGATAAAAAAATTGTAACGGATTAGCAACGGATAATTTTTAGTAAATTCTACTCAAGAAAAGTGGTGGATTTAGAGATGGATATAACGATAGATTAGCGACTGAATTTTTTCGTAAATTCTTGTCATGAAAAGCATGGATTTTTGCGATGGATTTAGCGACCCAATTTCTTTAGTTAATCATAATATAGTGATAGATTTAGCGACGGAATTTCTCTAGCTAATGAAATATGGAAATTAGCTTCGAATTTAATAATAGAATTTCCCTATCTATTAAAATCGGGAATTTAGTGACGGATTTAGTAACATAATTTATCTAGCTAATAAAATATTAAAATTAATGATGGATTTAGTGACAGAATATTCCTAGGTAATAAAATCTAGAATTTTGCGATGGATTTCATGATAGAATTTCTCTAGCTAATAAAACCATGAATATAGCGACGAATTTAGTGACAAAATTTCTTTAGCTAATAAAATACTAAAATTAGCGACGGAATTAGCAACGTAATTAGCAACGAAATTTTTCTAAGTAAATATGGAAATTAGCGACGTATTTAGCGACGAAATTTCCCTAGCTATTAAAATCATGAATTTAGTGATGGAATTTCCCTAGCTAATAAAATATAGAAATTAACGACGGATTCAGTGATGAAATTTTCCTAGCTAAAAAAAACCCAAATTTAGCAACAGACATAGCGACAGAATATCTGTAGCTAATAAAACCATGAATATAGCTACGTATTTAGAGACGGAATTTCTCTAGCTAATAAAATACGAAAATTAGCGACGGAATTTCCCTAGCTAATGAAATATGAAAATTTGCGATGGATTTAATGACGGAATTTTCCTAGCTATTAAAATCCAGAATTTAACTACGAATTTAACTATGGAATTTTCCTACCTAATAAAACCATGAATATAGCAATGGTTTTAGCGACGAAAATTCTCTAACTAATAAAATATAGAAATTTGAGATGGAATTAGCGACGAAATTTCCCTAGTTATTAAAATCCAGAAATTAGCGACAGAATTTTACTAGCTATTAGAATTCAGAATTTAGTGACAAATTTAATGACGGAATTTCCTTAGCTAATAAAATACGAAAATTGATGATGGATTTAGTGAATGAAATTCCTTAGCTAATAAAATTAGGAATTTAACGATGGATTTAGCGAAGGAATTCTATCGCTAATAAAATCTAGAAATTAACGGCGGATTTAGCAACAGAATTCTCCTAGTTAATAAACTCGGGAAATTACCGATGCATTTAGCGATGAAATTTCCCAAGCTATTTAAATCTGGAATTTACCGACGAAATTTCCCAAGCTATTTAAATCTGGAATTTAGTGACAGATTTAGCGATAGAATTTTTCTAGCTAATTACATCCTTAACAAAGCGACAGATTTCAGCTACGAAATTCCCTAGCTAATTATATACTTAACATAGCAACGGATTTTAGCGACATAATTTCCCTAGCTAATTACATCCCTAAATTTGATTTAGCGAAGGAATTTCCCTTGCTAATTACATAAGTAATATAGTGATGGATTTTAGCGACGAAACTTTCCTAGTCAATTACTTCCTAAATATAGTGATAGATTTTAGTGACGTAACTTTCCTAGCTAATAATATCAAGAATATATCGATAGATTTAGCGACGGGACTTCTCTAGCTAATTAAATTTGGAATATAGCGATGGATTTAGTAATTGAACTTTTCTAGCTAATTAAATCCCGAACATAGTGATGGAATTTCCCTAGCCAATATTTAATTATATAAATTTTTAATTTATTATTAGTTTTAATATTTTATTTAATTTTATTTATTAAATGTATATTAATGGTCTATAGATGAGTGATCCTTGAAAGATACATTCTCCTCATAAAATCATAAAAAAATGATATTATAAATAATTAATTTAAAAAATATAAAAATAACAAAATTTATATTAATAAGGACTAAAATAACTATTTTTCTGATGTATTAATTTTTTAAAAAATTATACAAAAAATTTTCCTAAAATTTTTAATTAAGATACTAAATAATTTAAATTAAAGTAACATTAAATTATTAATTCAATAAGTATGATAATCTTTTCGATATTTTAAAAATAAAATTAACATACATTAAAATTTCTACTAATTTAAAAATAAATTATTTCATTGTATGATATAATAGAAAATATTTTCAAAAATATCTGAATTGACGAATAAACTAGTAAATAATAATAATATTACAAGTATTAAAAAAAATTTATGATTATAGAAAAATTTTAAAAATATAAATAATACAAATTTTGAAAATCTTGAAATATAATAAAAATATAATTTTTTCAATAATGTTAAAAGAAAATAAAATAATAATTATAAATAAATGCATAGATGTTTAATCGTACTAAAATTTATTAAATTTAAATAATTGAGTAATATTTTTACAATTAGCTTTTAACATTAAGTTTTTATTAAAATAATAAATATTACTCTCTTTAATTATCTTCTCACTTTAAGTAATTTTATGAATTTTAAAAATTATTAATGATATCAAATAATATAAAATTTCATGCGTTTAAAATTATTTCATATTATCTTCGTAAAAATTAATATGAATTCTTAAAAATTTATAACCATAAAATATAATTTTTTATATATTTTTTAACATTAAGAGTATTTTATAACTTTTAGGCGAGTCGCTAGAAGGCAAATCATCTTTTCGTTTATGTCTTATTATATGAAGTTTGTTAATTTTGTAACTATTTGATATTTTTTTAAGGCAAAACATATTTTTTTTATTGTTTATATATTTATTGTTTAATTAATATTATAATAAAAAATTGTAATGTATTTTTTTTTCATTTATACTTTGCTACATGCACATTAATTTTGTTGAAAAAATTTTGATAGTAAATAAAATTAATGAATATTTTTGTATTTGATATATATATTGCGTATTTAATGTTTTAATAATTAAAAATATAAATATTTTTTAAAATATACATTCTCTCTCTCGATGTCGATGCATCTCTAACAGAACCGAATTCCTTTTCATTCTGCCATTATTCTCTCGATGCCCATTTAACAAAAATTAATTCGAGGCTTAAGTTTTAATTTGTTATTGATTTGAGGTACGTTTATCCATTTATTCTTCCTATATTATCTTGGATTGCTTAATCAAAGAGTAAGCATTTTTATTTTCTTTTTTCTGTTTCTAAATATTTTCTTTGATCACCATGGTATTCTTAGATTTCGTATATAAACTTATTCGTATACATGCTTCATGCATTTGTGATATAATACATTGTCATTATGTGGATTTTGATGGTGACCGTATACAAAAACAATATATAAATAGTATATATACTTAGGTTTGCCGACTTGATATCTACAAAAACAGTATACATCAATATGAATGTGTATTTTATACATAACTAGTATACATACTTAGGCATGCCGACTTGATATCTACAAAAACAATATACATCAATATGCATGTATATTTTATACATAACTAGTATACATACTTAGTTATGTTGACTTGATAACTACAAATAATATTCAAAAAATGAGTAATGATTGAATTCAAAATAAAATAAAATAAAATAAATAAAATAAATAAGATAAATAAGATAAATAAGATAAATAAGATAAATAAGATAAATAAGATAAATAAGATAAATAAGATAAGATAAATAAGATAAATAAGATAAATTAAATAAATAAAATAAATAAAATAAAAAAAATAATAAAATAATAGATTAGCATGTCAAATTAAATTAAACTGATTATACTCGATTAAACCAGTTTGAACTATTTTACCAACTTCTAGAAAACTCAATAATATTCACAGATGTAATTGAAAATACTTGAGCAAGAGTTTCTCAATTCACTTTAAAATGTTCTCATGATATGTGTTGTTGTGTAGTAGGAACCCCAAATCACTTTTATTTATAGGCAAGATTCCAAGTATTTTTATTTTTTGATGCAACATTTAGTAAGCCAACAC
Source organism: Sapria himalayana (assembly GCA_029783825.1). Lineage (NCBI taxonomy): Eukaryota > Viridiplantae > Streptophyta > Magnoliopsida > Malpighiales > Rafflesiaceae > Sapria > Sapria himalayana. The sequence continues at coordinate 21,738 of JAREIK010002337.1, read as the reverse complement.
ATAGCTTTCACATGTCAAGTCAATCCTTGGAATGTATACACAACATCATATAACAAGCACACTTTCAAGCACTTGTCATTAAAGCATGAGAACACATAGTAAGCACATAATCAATAGTTATCACTCGTGTAAGCCAAGCCATGAAAATCATGCATACTAACACCTGATATTCATGCAAGTAAGTATGTGATAAGTTTGTAAGTCAACATATGATATAAAAATAACTATTCTCTTTAATTTTTTAATAGATTTTATTGTCATTTTCCTACATGATTCATTTATATTCTTATGGTTTCACTTATCTTTAACAAAGATTGTCATTGTGTGAGTGAGTGAGTGAGTGAGTGTGTGTGTGTGTGTGTATAAAGATTTATATTTACCATGTATCTAACATTATGTAAATTAAATTTATCTCAAAATTATCTCAAACAAAATAACTTCATATTTATGCTTCTTGAAATAAAACACTTATATTTCTAATAATTTCAATATTCCTTCAGTAGATGTCTCGTAGTGTGTGATTCCTTGTGATCTTTCTTGTGTTAGTGATGAGTGGACTTGTTGATACAAGTTTTAGTAATATTAAAATAATGATCTCATACTGATATAATAAGATCAACATTTAGCAATGTGTCATGGACACTCAAGCTAAGATAGTATAAAATATATGAACCAAAGTTTTTTGCACATTATTACTATCAAGAATAATATTTTTAAAAACAAATATCATGGTAATAATAATCCGAACCAACAACAAGGTTGACATATCAGCAAAAGATGATAAATACTCTAACATTGAAAATATGAGTCCGATCCTCGTATATGTTGCATACGGTTTCCATGGTGCTATCATTTATCATGTTGTTCAGATGTTGGGATGTGAATTTTACCTATTCTAATCATGAAACCTCATAGCTTATATACGAGCCAAATAATAATTAAGGGTTGTATTTGGGAGAAGGGTAGGTAGATAAAAAAAGTATAATATTTAATACTATAACTTTTTTGATTTAGATAGAGGATATAAAACTATTAAAAATATTTAGAAATTTTTAATGTTTATGATCCCCACAATGTCGTGCAACACAATAGATTTTTTTCTACCAAAAAAGGTTTTTTTACCTTCAATTTATGATTTTAACTATAATAATGCAGTTTATTATTACTCTAACAATTCAACTTCTACCAAATTTATATTAACTATAATTTATCACATTAACAACTATGGATTATGAAGAATTTGGGTATCTCTGTAATTTTGATGAATTTCATGCCATACAAGGGTATTCTCCTTATGATAACATTCCTTAGACACCCTTTATCCTACCGTGTTAATAACATCATCTTTTAACACATGGTAATTTTTCTATCCTGCAATATGGTTCTTTTAAACAATTTAAAATAACTAATAAATATGTGTAGTAATTGTTAGTTGAACGTTGTAGTTATTAGTTGAGTACCATAACTATTAGTTGTAACCTACAACTACAAGCTTGAATCTAAATTTCATGTTTCACAAAATTTGTGGCTGATGTATCTTTTAATAAATAGTAATAAAAAATATAAAAATGTGAGAAGTATTATGGAAATGTATGTATCATTAATGAAACATTAATTTATAGTACTAGTGAATACATGTGAGTACTCTTTTATGTGAGTACTCTTTTATAGTTAAATATGATATAAACATATTTACTTATTTATTTTTAGTCCATAACATATATTATTAAAATTTATTTCATATTTTAATAAAATAAATAAAAATTATTATAATTTCAATAACATTAATACAATATAATAAAAAAAATAGTAACATATCATAAAAATACAGCAAAAAAAATTATAATGAACATTAATAAGTTGTAAATAAAAATAAAAATTTCAAAACTATTGAGAATTATATTGTATTTTTATATTGTTTTATCTTGAGATACTAGGATGAGATGATTCATATAGATTAAGAGTATTTATAGTTTCTTTTTTTATTTATAAGTAAATTTTTATTTTATTTAATAAATGATAATGACATTTTATAATTTTTATTCATAATATTATAATATTGTGTTTTTATTTATTTTATTAAGTTTTTTATTTTTTATGGGAATACTCAATATGGAAAGTTTCATCAATCAATTTTATTCATTATGTAAAGGCATGAGTTTTAGTTATATATTATTATTATTATTGAGTTTTTTTTTATATCATCTTTTTTTATCATTTTCATGTATTAATCTTCAATTTTTTGCTCTATATATATATATATATATATATATATATATATATATATGGACATGTAGATATATGGAAGAAATCTATGATGCTTTAGTAGAACATCTTTTTGCTATAGAAGCAATAGTAAATGACCATTCAAAGTAACTTCCAGCTCATGTGGAAAATTCTAGATATATAGTATTTCTTCTCTATCTCTCTCTCTCTAAACATCATTGCTAGACATATTTTAGATATTTGTTGAAGTTGTATGACTATATATAAATATTTTTATAACTATATATAAATAATTGGATAACTATATAACACTCTATATAATTAAATATAACTATATTTGTAAGTATGTATACATATATGTAAATCTATATATTTATTTATAACTTTATATATTTATGTATAACTATTTTTATGAATATATCTATATATAACGATATGTTTAACTATATAAAAATATTTATAGTGATATATACTATATGTATAATAACATATAACTATAAATAATTATATCTTATTATATTTATTACTATAAATGCTTTATACATAACTATTTTTAAATATATAATTTACAACTTATATATAATATACATTTGTATATATTTGTATTCAAAAATGTATTTTACTATATCTAAACCTATACATAACTATAGGTATATATATATATAATTATATAAATAAATATATATACCTACATGTATAAATATAAGTTTAACTATATGTATAACTATATGTATAACCACATGTAACTATATTTATAATTATATGTATAACAACATACAACATTATGTTTAATTATATGTGTATAACTATATATAAATATTTTTAAAACTAAATAAAACTTTATATACTTAAATATAACTGTATTTTTAACTATTTATACATATATGCATAAATATATATAAATCTATTTACTTGTTTATAACTTTTTATATATTTATGTATAACTAAATATAACTACTCATATGAATATATATATATATATACATATATATATATATATATATATGTATGTATATATGTATGTATTTTAGTATATCCATACCTATAGATAACTATATGTATAAATATATGAAATTATATGTACAAATATATATACATACATATATAAATATATGTTTAACTATACGTGTAACTATATGTATAACTACATGTAACAATATTTATAATTACATGTATAAAAACATACTGTTTAACTATATGTGTATAACTATATATAAATATTCTTATAACTATAAATAACTCTATATAAATAAATATAACTTTATTTTTAATTATGTATACATATATCTATACATATATGTAAATCTATATAATTGTTTATAACTTTGTATACATTTATTTATATTTACTTATAAATACTTGTATGCATATATCTATATATAATTATATGATTAATTATATGTAACTATTTATAACTACATTTACTATATGTATCCTAACATATAATTATATATGGGATAATATTAATTTGTTGAACTAATTGAAATTAAATGGCAAAAGATATAATATCAATAATATGTAAGCACGTAGCATGAGAGTGGCTGTTGATCAGGTTCATATATGATATAATATAAATAAGGGTCGTACTTTTACCTAATCCCTTCCTTTAGGCCTCAGGCTCAAATATGAACTTATGTATAACAAACGATATAATATTTGATAGGTTTATATAGAAGAAATTTTATTTTCTTTTATATAATTTTTCATTCTAACACTACACTCACTATGTGTCCCTCTCTCTCCCTCCATGATTCTTCCTGTCACTCTATTCCTCTTTTTCATTATGTGTCACACTCTCTCTTGTTATTTTCTTTCTCGCACTCCTTTCTTGCTTATTCTCTCTCTCTCTCTCCACCCCTCTTTCTCCCTTTGTCATCCATCTTTCTCTCTCTTCCTCTCACTCTCTTTTCCTTTCTCACCCTTTCACCATTTCTTTCCACCTCTCTCTCCCCCCTTCTCTCTCTCCTTCTCTCTCTCTCCCTCCCCCCATCTTCTCATTTCTGTGCCCCTTTTTCTCTCTCCACCTTATCTCTCTCTATCCTTCTCCCTCTCCTCCTTCAAATAATAAATGTTTTTTTTGCTTTCCTTTCTTGTGCATTATTGCATTTTCCACTGTATATCTAGTATAACTATTATATCTATTACTCTTTATCATGTTAACTATACTTTATCGATTAATGTAGATTCTGCAAATGCATTGCCTCGATATTCACGATATTTAATTTTAAATATTCATCTGTAAGTAATTTTATTTAATTATTTGTATATTTTGAAGTAAAAGAATGTTTTATTCAAAATAATGATTGGTCTTTTTTTTGTAAATAAAATAGGGCAAAATGAGCTCAGATCGTCAGTAGATGTATAGAAGGGTTATTAATAGATTTTTGAATAAAGATTTTTTGACTGGTCTTGAAAGATTCATCAATTTTGCATGTAGTCAATCGTGATTAATGGATTGAGAAAAAATTAAGTATCCATGTAATCATCGCAAGTGTCAGAATATCTTTTTTCGTGATGTAAACACGATAAGATAGCATTTGGATAAATATGACTTTCTGCCAAATTATTTTATTTGGATTTATCATTGGGAAAGATAATGGCTCTGAATATTGACCAAAATGAGGGTATTGAATTGTTTGCTTGTGGTGAAGAATCATCAAACACATACCATAGAATGATCACGGAAGCTGCTAGTGCTGACTTCAATATGAATTACATGGATGAACCACATAATTCTGAAGTCAGAAATTTTATGAAATGCTTAAAGGTGCAGATAAAGAGTTGTGGCCTAGTTGTAAAACACATTCACAATTGTCACTTGTGGCTTAACTAATGAGCAACAAGTCAGAAAATCATATGTCTAAGAAATTATTTGATCAAGTGACAGAACTGATGAAGGAGATTGTTCAAGATAATAATTTGATCACTAACAACTTTACAACACTAAGAAGTTACTATGAGGAATGGGTCTACCAGCAGAAAAAATTGATTCTTGTTTAAATGGATGCATGTTATATTGGGGCGGTGATAGTGATTTAATTAGCTGTAAGTTTTGTGATCTTCCTTGATTTAGGAAGGCACCTCGTGTTGTAGATACGCGACAAAAATTGAAGGTTGTCTTTAAGATTTATTATTTTCCATTAATTATATACATCAAGATTTTGCAGCAGAAATTCGAAATGTGTGATTGGGTCTCTACACTGATGGATTTCAGCCATTTGGGCAATCTGGACAATAGTATTCAACATGGCCAGTGATAGTGATACCTTATAACTTGCCTCTGTGGTTGTGTATGAAGGAGCAAAATAAATTTGTGTCATTATTGGTTCTAGGGCCAAAAAATCCGAAAGACATGCTTAATATTTTCTTACAGCCTCTTATTACATAGTTAAATCAATTGTTGGATTTTGACATTGATACATATGATATCTCAAAGAAGCAAATTTTTATTATGCAGGCAGCTCTTATGTGGATGGTAAGTAACTTTCCTACATATTCAATGTTGTCTAGCTGGAGTACTGCAGAATGATTTCATGCCCATATAGCATGACAAATTCTGATGCATTTACCCTTAAATTTAGTGGTAAACAGTCATGGTTTCGATAATCATCGTAAGTTTCTACCTACGAATCATCCATTTCGAAGAAATAGAACCGCATTTTGGAAAAATAAAACTGTGATGATAGTTGCACCAGCAGTTCATTCGGGTGATGATATTATGATAGAGATTCAGAGTTTTGGTTTGAAGAAGGTAACTGAAAAGGAAGCTACTGGAAGTAATGGACCAATAAAAAAATTATTTGGCGGGAGGAAACGTAGTATATTTTGGGACTTGCCCTTTTGGAAGTCCAATTTAATTCATCATAACTTAGATATAATGCATATTGAAAAAAATGTTTTTGACAATGTTTTCAACAATGTCCTTAATATAGACAAAAAAACAAAAGGCACTTTAAAATCAAGACAAGAGCTGAATGATTACTGTCGGCGTCCTGAATTAAAACTGAATGAGAAAACAGAAAAATTTCCTAAAGCTTGCTATACACTTGATAAGAAGGCAGACACATATTGTGTGAATGGGTTAAAAATTTGAAATTCTTTGGTGGATATCTGTCAAGTATGGGTAGATGCATGGATATGAAGAATCTTAAGTTATTTGGAATGAAATGTCGTGACTGTCATATATTTATGCAGAGATTAATACTAATTGCATTCCATGAATTACTTCCACTAAGTGTTTGGAAGGTCCTTACAGAACTTAGTTTGTTTTTCAATCAGCTAACTGCAACCATAATCAAAATAGATGACATGGTGAGGCTGGAGAATGATATTCGACTTATTATTTGTAAGCTTGAATGAATATTCCCAATGAGTTTTTTTTTTGACTTGATGGAGCATTTGCCAGTCCATTTGGTATATGAAGCAATGATTGCAGGGCCAGTGCAATTCAGGTGGATGTATCCTTTTGAAAGGTAAATACATATAATTTACTGTGTTTTATTATTTAGTACTATAAATATTATTGTAATTTAATCTAATTGAAACCTAACATTATGGATGTAGGTATCTTCGTAAGTTGAAATTGAATATTAGAAACAAGGCAAAAGATGAAGGTTCAATTTGCAATACATATTTAGTACAAGAAGGATCATCATTTTTTTCTTATTATTTTGAGGATCATGTCAATACAAAGAATAGAAATGTGCCGCGGAATTATGAAGGTTATGTGATGGTAGAAGATGATTCTATGGACAAACTATCTATCTTCAAGTACCCTGGAATAGCATTTGGAAGAGAAATGAAAAGATGTATGAAAGATAAAGAGTAAGAAACAATCCAGAGCTATGTTTTACTTAATTGTGAGGAGGTTGCACCATATATTGAATATGTATACCAAAAATGGTTGCATGTTTAATCATAGTTTAATTAATTAAATCTTTAATAGGAATTATTAAAAATTGATATATATTTTTTTTTCTCTTTTTATATTTGTGCAGTATTTATATTGATCAATTAAAATATAGGCATCCAGCAATTTCTAGCAATGATATCGATCATAGGCCAGAAATTGAATTTGCGAATTAGTCAAATAATTATGTGAGAATAATTATGTTTTATATTTTTGAATTATTTAATTTATTAGTATCTTTTATTTTTTAATATAATTGTTTTAATTTATGTCACAGGCAATTGATCCTTCAAATGGAGATTGAAATATTTTCATTCAGAATCTAAGTAAAGCCCCATTTAGATATGTGATAACCTATTCTGAGTATTTTGTTAAGGAATTTAAATTTCACACAATCGGGCACGATTCTTCTAAAATAACAATGAATTGTGGTGTATGCATTAAAGGTTCAGGTTATAGTGCAAATGAGATTGATTATTATGGTCAACTCAAAAAAGTTATTGAGTTGGAGTATCCTGGTCTCAAGAATCATAGGATTGTATTATTTAAGTGTGAGTGGTTTGATCCTACATAAAATGTGGGCATAAAGATTCTTTCGGATTATAAGTTAGTGGAGTTTAACCATAAACGTAAATATAATCAATATGAGTCATTTATTATGGCAGTTCAAGCCACTCAAGTATATTATTGTACATACCCGAGTTTATCTCGTGATAATAGAGATTGGTGGGCAATTTGCAAAATCAAAGCTCGATCAAAATTTTAAGTACCAACATCGAAAAAAAAAGTACAGACTTAGAAATTGCACCGGCATTCCAGGAAGATGACATAAATAATATTGATCATTTGAATGTAGATGAAGATCTATAAAATTTATGTGACACAAATGGTGGCACAATAGAAATTGAAGATGATCAATTTCTATATGAAGATAAGTTTGAACTTCTATCAGAATCAGACGAAATATCAGAAGATCCATTGGAGGATGACAGTGATGTCGATAATTAAATTGTTATAATTTTATTATAAATTTAAACTATCTAAGTAATTTTATATTTTGTTGAAATCTATCAGTGTGTTTTATACAAAAATGCATGTTTGTTCATCATATCCCTATTTTTTGTTCTATTTTTTTATTTTGTACAGTAGATGGTGCCTATAGGATGTGGCCGTGGTGGAGGTGGACATGGACACACAAATGAACCAAATTCATCTAGTAGATTACATCATGTTGCATAATCAGTACCATCTCAAAGCCACCATATACAGACTTCAACATCATAATCACCATCGCCATTTCTATCACCATCACCATCTCTGAGACCTCTACTATCACATTTATCAGATGTAAGTCCACCATCCATTGTGCTTCCTGCATACACTTTTGATCCATCTATATCTTCTACACCATATTTTACACCAATTGTTAGCCCATTTACAATACCAATGACATCATCAAAAAATATGCCTTCCTTTTCAGTCAGTGTAAAGTTAGAAATTGTGATTGTGGATGAGAGATAAAAAAAATATGTAAAAATGAATTGAAAAAAAATTTGATATTACTGTTAGTGGTTTTTTAAATATTGTTATGATTTGCTTGTTTTCAATATTATTTATTTATTTGTATAGTTTTATTCCATCTCACAAGTGTTAGACTATAATTACAAAGGCTTTCAAGAAAATGGCTGATTCTAAACTTTCTCTGGAAAAAAGTTTCTGAATCGATAAAAGAGTCATATTTTAATGACTTTCTCATAAAAATAAACAAACAAAAGCATTGAAAAATAAGTATCTAATTACTTAACTTTTATGTTGGTTATTATTCTAGTAGTAAATAATTATGTTCTTGTTGTTAATATAAATTCTTTCATCATTTGTCTATTGATAGAATCAGTGCACATGGGCACCCAAATTTGATGAAAAGATAAAGACATTATGGAAGATCAAAGCTGCTCAATGGTATTCTGATTTTGTCCATAAATTTAAGAAAATGAAAGAAAGACCTGATTTAATATCCGAGGAAGACTGGCCGGAGTGGCTTAATTATTGAGAGGGGACTGATGTGAAGAAAAAATTAGATATTGTCAGCATAAATCGACGAAGTGAGGTAGCTGGACTAGGCACAAGAATCTATCGACACACTAGAGGTTCAAAGTTGACCATTGAGGACGCTCGAGATTTGGTACAAATTTAAAATTCTAAACATTTCTATATTTTGTGGTTGTCCTAATAGTTCAATAAATAAAATCTGTGCATGGTTTTATTAATTTTGTTAAATTTGTTTATCATTTGTTTTTTATGACTTAATAAAAACAAATTCTAGGCTGGAGAATTGGGTCGAAAAACAAATTTTAATGAGATTTTTATAAAGATACATGTGAAGAAAGTGGATGGTCAGTATGTTGACAACAAGTCTTGTAAGAAATTATTATATTAATTAGATTTTATAAAATTACAGTACATTATGAAAATTATTTTGAATGAAAAATATTTATTTTATTTTTTGTATAACTAGAATAGTTTTTTTCTCTATTTTATCTCAGGATCTAATGGAGGAATGTGTGATAGCTCCTCATCAATAAGTTGAGGGTTCTATGGATCTTCAACTAATTGACGATGATCCTATTTTATTTAGAGATAATAGGAGGTCGAAGAGGTAGTGAGTGTAAGGAATCGACTCTAAGAGAGTGGCATTTTGTTGTAGTAGTCGTGCTTCTAATTCATCTATCTCAGCAATAGTGGATGAGGCGGTTGAACAAAAAGCACTGGAAACAAATGAACATATTGTAGTTATGGAGATCGAAATGAAAAAGAAGGGCAAGCAGATAACTAATTTGATGAAAGAAATGCAAGAAATTAAAGAAATGAATAATGAGATGAAAGAAATTTAAAATGTAATGCAACAGCAAATATTTTATATGGAGTTATAGTTAGTGGCATTGGCACAAAAGATAGCATTCAAAGATCTAGTAGCGAATCCTCAGAGGAGTGGCTAGCATTCCCTACAAATTATAAGGATGATTGAGTATATGAATTATATCAGAACAATTATTTATTTTTGTCTGTGTGTAGCAAATAATTATGATATTTTTTTGCAGGTTTTATTTTTTTTATCCTAGTTTTGTTCATTGCTTTTCTGATTAACCAGATTATTAATCTTTGCTGAACACATTATGTGAGACAAAATAAAAAATCTTGATTCAAAGTATTCAGACATTACCACGGTCCTTCCAGTGCATGGGTCTCATATTTACCGATATCAGCTTTATCAAAAAGTGGGCTAGCTTATCTTATCTTTATTATTCTAAAAATATTTTATTTTTGCACTCTTTATCTCTAAACATAATTGCTAAACATCTTTTGGATTTTTATTGAAGCTATATGACAATCAACTTTAATTTGTGTTTGGTCATGTCTATAATATATGCTTTTATATATCTGTGAATATATTTTTGTGTCTCTCAATTTTTTGAATAAAGTTTTACCCTATTATACTTATGTAAAAGCCTATTTTTTACTGTGGTAGCAACGGGAGCAATGGCAGTGACGATAGCAGCAGTAGTGGAAGTGGCGGTGGCGGCAGCATCGACATAGTAGTAGTAGTGGCAGTGGTTGTAGTGGCAACAGCTGAGGTAGCGGTGGCAGTAGTGGTAGCACCGGTAGCACTAGTAGCAGCGGCAACAGTAGTAGAGGCAACATTAGCTACAGAGGCGACATCAGTGGTAGTGGCAGCAGCCACGGCCATGGTCGGGGCTATAATGGCAGCAGCATTGGCAGCAGCATCGGCAGTGGCATTGGTAGCGACAGCGGGAGTGGGATTGGCAGAGGCAGCGGTAGCGGCAGCAGCAGTGGTAGTAGTGGCAGGATTGGCAGTGGTAGCGGGAGCAACTGCAATGGCAATAAATGCGGCAATTACATACGTATATAGTAAGTATATACGTACTTATAATACTACAGTATTTTATGTACATATATATCGAGTATATTTATGTACTCAGAATATATGTATGCATTATACTATAGTTTATATGTACATATACTATAGTAATATATATACGAGTGAAATACTAGTATATATGTACATATTTACTGCAGCAATATATATTTACCAAACCATAGTTTTTTTTTATTTATTTTGATTTTATTTGGTGGCTTAAATTTCGTACAGATATGGTACTACATTTTTTTCCATACGAAGCTTGTATAAGTGAAAACATATTTCAACAAACATTAAACACCGTGACTTGGACAGCATTTTCGTAACAGAAAGTTGGTGATCGGAGGAGCAGAGGGAGAGAAAGCAACGTTAATGTATTGATAGATTATACTTTATGCATAGTCAGTAGATACATTGATTACTAAGATGTAATATAATTTTTGTCATTTTTTTAGTTATTAAAATATTAGATTATAATAAGTTATTAAATGAATTTTTTTGTTTAATTTAAAATTTTCATTTATAGTTTTTCTTTATTAAATTTAATATAAAATTATTAAATTATTTAATTAAATTTTAGTTTAAGCTGTATGACAATCAACTTTAATTTGTATTGTTCATGTCTATAATAACTATTTTTATATATCTGTGAAAATGTTTGTGTGT
>JAREIK010002337.1:0-5000 GCA_029783825.1 Sapria himalayana | reverse complement strand
AATCAAACAGATAGAAAGATAGACAAATAAACAGGTCTATAGATATATAAATAGACACGTAGACATATAAATAGATAGAAAGATTGATATATAAATAGATATAAAGACAGATAGATAGATAGATAGATAGATTGGCTAATAGGCAGATATGCAAATAGAAAGATAGACAAATAGATTGATAGACATATCGAGAAATAGATATACAGATATACATTTAGAAAGATAGATAGATAGAGAAAAACATAAATAGAATTATAGATAGATTGACAGATAGACAGAAAGACAAATAGATATATAAACACATAGAGAGATAGATAGAAGACAAGTAGACATATAGAGAGATAGACAAATAGACAAATAGATAGATTGAGAGATAGACAGATAGATAGATAGATAGATAGATATATAGTTAGCAAGATAGTCAGATAATCAGATAAACCATTAGACATATAGACATATAGATAAATAGATAGAAAGATAATAGAAAGAAAGATAGATAGATTGATTGATTGATAAACAGATAAATAGATAGAAAGATAGATAGATAAACTGATAGATAGGTAGTCACATAGATAGATAGACAAAAAATAGAGAGTTAGATATATAGATAGATATAAAGATAGGCATATTGGTAGATAGATAGACATATATATAAAATAATAGATATTTAGATAGATAGAAAGATAAATAAATAGATATATATATATATATATATATATATATATATATATATATATATATATATATATAGGCCTACAGATAGATATATAGATAGATATAAAGAAAGACATATAGACGTATAGACAGATTAGATAGATAGTCAGATTATCAGATAGACAGATAGACAGATAGACAAATAGATAGATAGATCAATAGAAAGACAAAAAGGAAGATAAATAAATAGACATATAGATATATAATCGGATAGTCAGATAGATAGATAGTCAGATAGAAAAATAGATAGATAGTTAGATAAATACATAGATACGTTGACATATAAATAGATAAATAGATAAACAAATAGAATGATAGATAGAGAGATAGATAGATAGATAGATATATATATATACAGTTAGACAGATCGACAGATAGACATATATACAGATAGATAGATAGATAGACAGATAAACAGATAGACAGATAGACACAAAGATAGATATATAGACTGAAAGAAAGATTGATTGATATATAGAAAAATTTACATATAGATACATATATAGATAGGCAGATCGATAGATAAATAGATAGACAGATAGATAGATATACAGATATATAGAAATAAAAATAGACATATAGATAGATAGATAAATAGACAAATAGATAGATGAATAGAAAGAAAGATAGACAGATAGATATATAGATAGATTGACAAATAGATAGATAGATAAACAAATAGACATATAGAGATATAGATAGAGAGACTTATAGATAGATAGTGAGTTAGTCAGATAGATAGATAAATAGATACATATATAGATAGATAGATATATCAGCAGATAATAGAAAGTAGGATAGATAGATGACAGATAGAATGATAGACAGAAAGATAGTTAGTCAGAAGTCTGATAGATAGATAGTTAGATAGACAAATAGATAGATAGTTACTTAGATATATATATATATATATATATATATATACACACGTATACAGATAAACAGAAAGATAGATAGAAATATAGACCAATTGACATAAGACAGATAGACAGATGAACAGATAGACATATATATATATACACACTTAGACATATAGACAGATATACAGATAAAGAGATAGACAAAAAGATAGATATACACATAAACAAATAGATAGATACACTTATAGAAAGATATACACATAGATAGATAGAAAGACATATAGCTAGATCGATAAATAGAGAGATATACAGATAGACTAATAGAAATGTTGACATTTAGTTAGATTGATATACAGATTTACATATAAACAAATAGATATATAAATAGATTCACAGATTGACAAATATATAGATATTCATATAGACATATAGATAGATAGAAAGATAGTCATATAGATAGATACATAGATAGAAACATATATTGATAAATAGATAGAAAGATAGACAGATAGGCAAATAAACAAATAGATAGATATACATAATAACATATATATAGAAACACTGATAGATAAATAGATAGATAGTTATATAGTTAGATAGTCAGATAGATAGATAGATAGATAGATAGACAGATAAATAGATAGACATATAAATAGATAAATGGATAGTCAGATATTTAGATAATTAAATAGAGAGATAGATAGATAGATAGATAGAAGACAAATAGGCAAATACACAAATAGACAGACAGATAGATAGATAGATAGATAGATAGACAGATAGACTCATATATAAATAGACAATTAGATAAATAGACAGATAGACATACAGATAAAATAGAATGATAGATAAAGAGATAGATAGAAAGATAGAGAGATAGATAGATTAACAGGTAGACATTTAGAAAGATATCAGATAGATAGATAGATAGATAGATAAAAGATATATAGATAGACCGATAGACATATAGTTAGATAGATAGATAGAGATATAGACAAATAGATTGATAGATAGATAGATATATAGATTAAAAAATAGATAAATAGATAGATAGAAAGATAGATAGGCACATAGACAGATAGAGAGACAGAAAGATAGATAACAATATACATATATATATATAGTCATACAAATATACACATATATATAGTCATACAAATATATATATATATATATAGTCATTCAAATAGATATTTAGAAAGATAGATTGCTAGATAAATAGATATACATAACATTGGATAGAAAGATAGACTATTTTACTGATAGACATACAAGCCTATAAATAGATAGATTGACATAAAGACAAATTTATAGATAGACAGATAGAGAGAGACTGGCAGATAGATAGATAGATAGATAGACATATAGATAGATAAACATATAGACAGATACATAGATAGACATATTGATAGAAAGATAGATAGACATATAGACAGATAGATAGATATACATATTGATAGAGAAATAAATAAATAGACAGATAGATAAAAAAATACATAAACAAAATGATAGATATACAGATAGTTTGATTGATAGATAGATAGAAAGAGATAAATAATTAGAAAGGTAATCAGTTAGTTAGATAAGAAGATATGCAGATTGGTAGAAATGTTTATAAGCATATATATAGTTAGACAGATAAATAGATAGATAGATAGATATATAGATAGATTGATGAAAGATAGACATATAGACAGATTGTTAGATAGATAGATAAATAGATAGACAGGTAGACAGACAGATAGATAAACAGATAGATACACAAATAGATAAATAGACAGATAGATAGTTAGTTAG
Organism: Sapria himalayana; assembly: GCA_029783825.1. Classification (NCBI taxonomy): domain Eukaryota; kingdom Viridiplantae; phylum Streptophyta; class Magnoliopsida; order Malpighiales; family Rafflesiaceae; genus Sapria; species Sapria himalayana. The sequence goes on along the minus strand of JAREIK010002337.1, from coordinate 1,629 downwards.
TTAGATAGATATACAGATATACTGATAGATAGAAAGATAGATACCAAGATCAAAAGATAGATAGATTGTAAGATAGTTAGATAGATAGATAGACAATAAATAAATAGTCAGATAGTTAGATAAATAGATAGACATATAAATAGATAGATATATAGATAGGAAGATAGACAAATAGACAAATAGTCAGATAGACAGAGAGACAGATATATATATATAAGATAGATAGATAAAAATATATACAAATAGATAGACAGATAGATTGACAGATCTACAAATAGATAGATAGATATCTAGATAGATAGATAAATAGATAGATAGACATATAAACAATTAGACAAATAGAAAGATATACAATAAAGAGATAGGCAGATAGATAGATATATAGTTATATAGATAGACAGATAGTCATATAGACTTATAAATTTATAGACATTTCGGAAGATAGGCAGATAGATAGATAGACAGACAAGTAGACACATAGATAGTTAGATAGATAGACACATAGACAAATAGATAGATAGACATATAGATAGATAGATAGACATTTACATAAATAGATTTATAGACAAATAGACAGATACACATATTGACAGGTAGACAGAAAAATACATATATAAAATGATAGATACACAGATACTTAGATAGATAGATAGATAAATAGATAGATATAAAATTAGATTGATAGATAGAAAAGTAGATAAGCTTGTAGATATGCAGATTGGCAGATAGGTATATATGCAAATAATAGTTAGATAGATAAATAGATAGGTATATAGATAGATATATAGATAGATATATAGATAGATAGATGATAGACAGATAGTCATATTGACAGATTGAGAGATAGATAGATAGATAGATAGGAGATAGATATATAGATCGATAGATATATATACATATAAATAAATATATAGATAGATAGATAAATCGACAGATAGATAGTTAAACAGTTAGATAGATATAGAGATAAATAGATAGACATATAGATAGATAGACAAATAGACAAATAAACTTATATATTTATTGATAGATAGACATATAGAAAAATAAATAGAAAATAGATGCTTGGATATGAAAATAGACAGATAGTAAGATAGATAGATAATTAGATAGATTCTCAGATAGTTAGATAAATAAATATATAGATAAATACATAGATAGATAGACTGATAGAGAGAAAGAGATAGATAGATAGATATGTAGATAGATAAAAAGATAGACAAAGAGACAGATAGACAAATAGTTAGTTTACAGATAGACAACCAAACATATAAACAAATAGACAAAATTGATAGAGAGACATAGATAGATAGATAGTTTGATAGATAGATAGATATACAATTAGACAGATAGAAATATAGAAAATAAATAGACAAAAGATAGACATATAGACAAAAGATAGAAAAAAAATAGATAGATAGATTTATAGTTTGAACGATAGACATATAGACTTATAAACTTATAGATAGATATGAAGATAGGCATATAGTTATATAGTCAAATAGATAGATAGACAGATAGACAAAAAGATAGATAGATAGACATATAGACATAAAGATAGATATACAAAAAGGCAGATAGATATATAGATAGATAGATAAACAGATAAACAGATAAACATATAAATAT
>JAREIK010002336.1:159471-179200 GCA_029783825.1 Sapria himalayana | reverse complement strand
CAAAAATCAAAGTTGCTCGATTGATTTCCGAATCCTTTTGCTTGTGAGCTCCTTTCTACATTTAGTTCAATGACGTTGCCCAAATGAACTGAACGATCTTCATCCTCGGTACAAGTTTGATGTTTAGCTTCGGTGTATAATCATTATAGGAGGGATCTTAGTCTTTGTAGCCTGTAGAAAGAAACCAATTCCAGGTAAGGGTAAGTCATAATCCCTAGTTTTTCTTTTGATATCCGTAGTAGGGAAAATCAAAAGAGGAACGGGCTTAAGGGAAAATAATATGACCTCGAGATGGTTATCTTATTCATTAGAGAGACCCGCCTGCAACTCTAAGTTGTCCCCTTTCTTTAGCAAGTCACTCAGTTTTCAGTTTGGTGTAATCGATAGTCAATCATCGATCGAGATGGTAGCCAAGATTGTTAATTCATCACAATTCAATTCGAATCCAGATAACTAACTGGGCAACATCATTGGCACTGGCGCGAGATGTAGCCCTCCTCTCGTAATGGAAACACCCCACTATCTAAGGCGACCACCTCACCTGGCCCGACTACACTCGTATGGTTCGTGAAAGTCCGCCCTACCCTGAGCCCCTTCACACACAACTTTGATCTTCCGTCCATTCAAAGGCGTTGGCTCGAGTCTTTGGATAATATCTGCTGCCTGCGGTGCAGCCTTTTTAGTACAGTCAGGCAAAACCTACATGCCCCTTGTGATGTGTCGATGTAGTACTTATGGAGAGAAGAGAACTCTCTGAGGCAAATAAATTGATTCTTTCTGGCGGGCGGGTCTTTTATCTCTAACAAGTGTCGGCAGAGTTTTTGAGTATGTCTTTTATGTATATCAGGGCACTTTTGATCGATGCGAATGAGCAACTTCTAGTCTATCCGAGTGTCTTAGGGTGTTGGAGAGACCATGTGGTGATGTCGCCATTATGATCATTTTGAGTTGGTAGCTGAGAAGAATTTTCGAGCCTTTATATAGGTCTTGACCACGGTGACTATTCTGGCTGGAGAGCTAGTCGAGTCACGGGAGTCGAGCCTCAGTGAGGTGCTTGTCAGTCTCCTGGCAGACTAGTGCAGGATAGGCGGGTCCACCGGAGAGCTTCGTTCGTCATCTTATGCTAAGGATGAGTTTGTCTTGATAGTAAACCACCCTTGCTTGCCATAGCTAGAGAAGCATTGGCTGGAATATTTTTTTGTAAGACGGCTTCGGCTTCTCTTTGGCGTAGCTAAGAGTTCTCTCACTTTTCCTGAGAATAAAAAGGTTAGCAAAGCTGCATCCAACTCGTTCAGGAGCGTCTCATTCAGCTCATTTGTTTTATTTGGTCTCTGATTGGGGGAAGGCCATGTTGGCTCTTCCAGGTAATTCGTTTTAGTGTGTTTGTTGACACGCTCTGTCTGCATTCAGGCCTCTTGTGTGTGCCATTGAATGATTCTGAAGGCTGCTTCTTAATTCTACAACTCGGGACTTGTTGTTGCTTGGTTTTTTCTATAGTCACTTCTCTTTCTCCAAGTGAGCCTGGATTGGAGTTGTGAGGGTTCCTTCCAATATAATATCCCTTTTCACATCAAAATGGAGGGAAGGCTCGGCTCCTAGGAGGCTGTTATGAGCTAGACTTCTGAGATATATAGCAGGTTTGTTATTGCCCGAGCATTGTTCATCACTTCAACCTGCTTTGTGGTGGGTGGCTAGAGTGGTGCAATGGTTGTCCATTTAGTATAAAACTTCTCTCAAACTTCTTCTCTGTGCATCATGCTTTGAGTGTCGCGGCTTGTTCTCCTCTCTTTTCTACGAAATTCTTTTTTTTTTTAGGATCTTGGGCCGAATGCTTTTTGGGTCTCAGGCCTTCCGATGGTTGGTACCTTGCTGCTTGACTTCCTGAGCATCATATCCTTAAGTCATTCCTTTTCTTTTTGTTGAGGGCAGCTGAGAGGGCTGCGACTCTTTGGGTACTTAAGTTTTAGGGGTTCAGACAGGCTGGTGTGTCGTGTGATGACCTACTTTGTTTGTCTTGTGTTGTCGAAGCCGAGATAGTCATCATTGCCGCTGACTGAAGGCATGCTGTGAGAGCTTTTCTGAGCAGCTTTCCATTCTGCGATTCTGAAGAATTATTGGGCAGGTATAGAAGAAAAAAAAGAGTATAGAGGCTGTTCGTTCCTTTCCTATAAGACTCTGTATCTAGTCGTAGCTCGGCCTCTCTCTTCCTTCTCTAAGGGTTGCTGAGAAAAGCCCGTGAGAGTTCTATGTGGTGATGGCCACGCTTCACAGCTTTGATCTCTGATGGTTGGCGAAATGCGGCTTTAGAAGCTGTTAAGTTGTCGGCCGATCTGGTGGTAGAAAATTGGGTTCGCTTCTTCATAATTCATTTTGATTTCGGCGGGTCACCTGATCAATATTCGGGTGTATTCTACCGGTGAGAAGAAACGAAAGCTTTTTCTTCTCTTCATATTAGTAAGAGATCGGTTCTTCCCTTGGCGGATAGCGTGAGAAAGGGTTTTTGTCCGGCGAATGGCTTTTCGAAAGAGAGAGTAACGAATTCTTCATCAGAAGGAGACTGGAGGTTCTTCAAGCCGGGTTTTTCAGACTTTAGGAACGGAACTGAATATGAAGGGAGAGGGGTCTTGAGAAGGAAGCATTCATTTCTCAGCTTCTTTTTACTCTCCATGCTATACTGGGAAAAACAGGAAGGACCGGGTCTGCTTTGGATCTTTCATATTCTTCTTCGATAGCTCCATTTCAAAATCATTCCAGATTCTTGTTTTTTTTCATTCTCACTTTTTTATTTAAAAGAAAATGGAGATCGTGGAAAAAAGAGTTCTCACGAAGTATTCTTTATTTATAAGTGCAACCATGACATATGACTTGGCTATCCGCCTGGCCGGCCGCCTCGTAGCTGGGAAATTGATCGTTGCGAACATGGCGAAGCACTATTGCCCCGCGCTATACTATCTAATCTAATGCATTCAATTCCTCCTCAATTGTTAGTGAATCAAAAAAGATTGCGTGTTGCTAAGCGGAGCGGAAAGGATCTTAGCCAACGGTTACCGGCTTTCAAAAAGCACCTTTTGGCTCAATCAAATCTATCGCTTGAAGAGCAGATACAAGACACTCTGATTTATGCAATGAAATAATTCTCGATTCGATCCACTTTTTCGAACCGCTTTGAAACCAAACTCTGATCGATTAGCTAGCTCTCGACCTCCAGCTGCGCTAGAAGAGAGTGGAGTGATTCCCCTTTTCAACAATCTGTATGCCTGTACCGCTGAGTTCCACGAACGAAGGGAAAGAAAGGCAGGTTCAGGCGATGTAAACAGTCCGAGCCCCAGGGTCATAAAAGGCTTTAAAAGGTCTCTGCAGTGGAATATTTTTTATGTGCAGGACCTTCCGCTTTCACACTTGAGCAAATAAATTATATATAGCTATATATATAGCTATCTACTTAGTAGGTCTATGGCCTGCCCCCGCAACAAGTACTAGCGTATAGCATAACCAAATAGAAATGTGGCTGGGCTCAGAAAGAAAGGATGAGTTCTTTTACGGGCTTGGTCATAAACTCCTTGCCGTTGAGGTAATGACTGAAGGAGTGAATGAGGGGAGTAGAAGGACTGAGCCATGTTAGTTGAGGGCTAACCATAAGAATGGGGTAGGGAAATGGATAAGATTCCATGAGAGGAGAGAGCTAATAGGAATAAGTGAGACGTTCCATTTGAGGCGGACCCTATTCTTCTCATCATATGAAAGCTGCAAAGAAACAGCGGATTCAAAAGCTTCAAAAGAGCTTAAAGTAAAAGCACACTTCTCCGACCAGAATGGAAGACTTCGGGGATCTCTCTATCTACTTTGTGTGAATTGAGTGCTAAGGAATTATGAATCGCTTAGCGCGCCCTAGCTCTAAAGGCTCAGGAAGGAGGGCAGATATGGAAATCCTAACAAAACAAAACCAGGAAAAAAAGGATACGTAGGGCAGGGCTTTAGCACTCTACTTCTAGTAAATGAAGGGGCTATTCCTCCCGGGCAAGCCAACTCACTTATCCTTATCGAGCTAGCAGTCACCTTAAGGGATCACGCTTATTGACATAGACAACCGATTCTCTTACTAAAGAAGTTGTGGAATCAGATGTCCTGCTGCTCCTTTCTATTGAGAGGTACCCCCAGGGATATATGAATTCTTGGAGCCCCTCCTCTTCATCTTCTCTTGCTTGAGTCCTAGGTTTCTTTTTCCAGACGCAGACGGTGCAGAGCTCGTACTAATAGCTAATAGGAGGGGCCGACCTTAGCCCAGTACTTAATATTCGACGGAATCGAGGGACTGCTGGGGTACGGCGTGGCAAGAGCCCTGTAGATGAGTCTTTATCTGAGACTATTTGAAAGATGGCTGCCTTTTGCTTATTGTCGCAGTAGCCTAAACCTTGTGTTTCCCGGTCGATCGTTCCGTTGCCGGCCAAGACTCCGTGCGGAGACTCAGTTAACATCTGTTCGAAGGCTCGGAACCTTTTTCTTCCTCCATGCATGCATCAGGATCTAGGACTGCTTTCTTCAGCATTCGGTGTACTTTCTTACGGAGAAAGACTAGTCGTTTCCTCTCGTTTGATTCTCTTTTTAGAGTCCCGTTTCCTGGGTTCCATCTTTCCCATCGAATGGAAGTATATAGCCTTCCCTTTTCCATTGCTTGGTGGGACAAATAAAGTGTTATGCGATTCCACGAAAGTACAATTGGTCTTCCTCTGAGGGAGGAGTTTACTTTCTGGAGTCAAGCCCTTCTAAAATGTGAACTGAGGGCTCTTGCGCCTTATTTTCTGTAAGCTCTTGGCACATATCCTTCTTTGGTCCTTTCGGTTCAGCCTAACTTCCTTTCGCCTGTTACCTCTGCTACTGGGTCCGGTGGAGTGGATAGCAATGGACCGGGAGAACCAGAGTTGGGAGGTTCTTACCTGCCATCGCTAGGATCGGAACAAAGAGAATGAGGAGGAGAAGGACCAGTCAATGCATTCGTACCAGGAGGTAATGACCAGAAGTAGCTCTATTCGAGGTCCCCCTCCGCCCCCAAGGCAGTAAGCCCTCTCCTGGAATCAAGTACCCGTCCACTCCATCTTCTAATGCTTGGGAAGCCCCAACAACGATGACTCAACCTCTGATCGAACCTCAAGAGATGCCCTTTACCCTCATTTGCAGCATTTTGATCCGAAGGCGAAGCAAGTCGATCCACAAGCCCAACCACGAATCAATCTCACCGAGCAAATAATGGAAGCTAACTCCCTACATCTAAGCAATCTATTTCAAGTTCCACTGCCAACCACCTAGGCACCACAAGAGAAGAAGAAGAGTTATGGTCTCGTAGAGGCAAGAATATAGAGAAGATGGTGGAGGTTGTTCAGTTCATGATTCTGAAACCCGCCTCCGGGGGAGAGAGCCAGGAAGACTTGTTTCTTCCGGAAACACACAAATTCCGATAGAGGGAGGGGAAGCGATATTGAATAGATGAGTGGGTTGATAGGGGGCCGGAAATAAAAGAGAAGTGAGTGGGATCAGGAGACGGCATTTCTCGTTGATTGCGGCACCTCACCGACAGAGAGAGATTAGGTGGATTGGCCATGGACCGGGGAAGAAAGGTTGGGTTGGCGAGGGGGTAGGCTCTCATCGCGTAACTGCCGAAGAAGCGGAGCGGATTCGGATGAGGCTGCTTATGCGCGTGCGGATTTTCCTCGTGTAACTGCGTAGTTCTAGCCCCCGTGGTAGGCGGGAGAAGCAACAACGGAACGAAGTCCAGTTCGCCTAGCTCTTTCCCTAAATGAAGAACGGCCTATCCGGGGGAATCAGATCTCATCTTTTTAATGACACTACAGTTCGGTTTTGAGTACCCAATCAGTCCCGCCCGTGGATGTTGAAATACGAATCAGAACCGAAGACGCAGGATCATCTCTGGTTAATTATGACTCCAGAACCTGCTTTTAGAGAAGAATGTCATAGAGAAGTATGGAACTCTTACTAATGGCAATAGGGGGCTCCCTTCGCAGGTTAGTATGAAAATCCCGCATTAAAAAATCTTGATTTCTTCATCCTTTGTTAACGCTCGCGGATTGCCGCTTGGGTCTCTAAAAGAGCCATATGCAAGGTGGGACCACTCGACTCGAGCTGAATCGCTATCGTGACAGCATCGTTCGGCCAATCAGTTCACGTAGGCTACCTTTTCCATTCCACCCACATTTTTGTATTTTGGCGTGGTATCCGACAAGTCAAGCTTAAAATGCTCTCATCAAGTTTAAGTCAATCAATGGACTTCATAAGGGGCAGATGGCCGAATGTCCTCTTTCTGGGCCTCGTCTTCCTGAAAACAGTTTACAATCTTGACATGGTTCACTTCCGCCAACAACCACCGAGTCCTCCCACCTCCCGATCAATTAACGTAAACACCCAACAGCTCAAGTTTCGCCTCCTGCTAAGACCTTCTTCCCGGGAGTGAGGGGGGAGCTAGGGGCATAGCTTAGCAGCAAGATTCTCAGCTGCACTTTTGGAGTGAATGAATTGGCATTTATGCAAAGCGAGAAGTACCCCCACATTCAAAAACATCAATAGCAGCTGCTGGAGGTGAGTGAAAGTAAGCTTATCGCGCTAAGAGAGGATTCCTCCGTGTACCCATCGTCAGGATTAGGCAAGCCGGGCCAGATCGTATAGGGATCCTGTTAGAAAGTGGTCACGATCGAGCAAAACAGCCTTAGTTGATCACAATCCTAAGTTTCAGCAAGAAAGAGCTGCTCCCCACACCCCAGACGAGCAGGATGAAGATACAGAGCAGAGAATCAACCACACCTAAAAAAAAGTGGTTCATGCGAGATATGGGATACAGAAGTACTCTTCATTACGGCGCCGGAGAGTCATGTGACTCAAGTACAGAGAACAAAAGGACTGTCAATGAGCATCCTGCTTCACCAAGAAATTGGTACCCTGGGAAACTCCTGATTTTACGAATCAAAGTGACGAATCCAACTCTGGACAGTACGACTCAAACTGTACTGAACCTATATCACTTAGCTCTTATTGCGACATTCCTTGATATGGCACTCATTTCCATGAAAGCAAACTGTCACTTGAGCAGCGACCCAACAGCAAACGAACAACTGGGGGATTCGAGTTATTCTTCCTAACATCCAGGAATAGAATGTTTTGGACCAGAGAGAGGACCAGAAAGAAGTCAAATCCAGCCAAAGACTTTCCTGTCTAAAGCTCACTACTGACTTGAGTTAGAAGAACCTGGTTCGCTACGTCGACCTCTTTAATGACATGAAACTAAAGGCTATTGTAAAGCGGATTCTTTGAATTTCTGATACCTTGAGTACCGTACCCCTTCACCTAACGCTCGGGATGCAATCCGTTGTGTTCCTGACAACGTGACCTGACAATCAATATTGCGTGTTGAGGGCCGTGCTCGAAAAGGGAGGATTGGGGGCTGACCACCAGTTTTTCTACCGGTGCTCCCACTAAAGCAATTGTAGCAGCTGAGAGCTACTGGTGCAGATCCTAATTGAAATGATTTTGCAGTGTTGTTATTGTTCAAAACGCTCTCTCGAGCTCAGCGAATGGATCTATCTTTGTACTGGGTTGGGTTCTCTTTGTTATGATGAAATCGTCCACTTTACAAGAGAATGACTTGATTGGGTGCTCCTAGAATAGAGAAGGATCGATGCAATCGAGTTGGCTGTAGACAAGGATCATAGTTGGAATCGGACCATAGACTTAGCAGAAAACCTGCCTTCTGTGGTGAACCAGAAAAAAGCCCTTGTGCCTTGTATTTGGTGAATCTGAATGGGCCCTACAAAGCCCCCGGATACAACGCTTTGAGCTAGTATAAGCGCTCGATACAGAAGCAGATTCCTCTCCAATTGCTTGGGGAAACCTGATTGAAATGCTTTGGATAACCAAGAGGCGGTAGAAGCACCCCGGGATAGCGGAACCAAGACTCCTTTTCCAGTTAGGGCTGCGCCCTTTCGTACTGACCGAGATACGGAAGAATGGAGCTCCTGGCTAGGAATTCAATGCATGATCCGAGAAAAGGATAAAAGAAAAAAGAGGCTTTGATCAACGGATCGTGTCACCTCTGCATTTATGCTGCTAACCACTACTGAGTAAACGGCTGTACCAGCTAAATATGTAAATATGAAAGAAAACGCTGCTATCCAATAAAATGTCTTTCTCACGAACCCTATTCGGTTAAGTCCCGCCTCCTGCCAATGCTCGCCGAGACAGGACTGGGGACTTCCCATCGGCCTTGTACAGCCACGAGACAAAGACCGACGCATGCTATCACCCGTGCCCCCAAGACAGAGGATCTCCTATTCTCACAAATTGTAGAATGTGTGCTATTGGCTGGTGAGTTGGTTAGTCGACTTCGTCTGTTCATCAGCGGGAAGGAAAGATGCTTTCAAAGAGGGCGGTCATAGTAGCTTTCAAAAGGCCTGGCTGGTCCACTGACGAATAGAGTAAAGTGCGGTCGGTTCAATAACAAACGTAAACGTAGCTGATCCGGTCAAGTCAAGCGAAGCCGTACCGCCAAGCCATTCAGGTGAAAGAAAGGACTGAACTGAGGCTCCGGCTCCGAGTGACTGACTACTATCGAATCTAGAAAGAATACTTCGACCTTTCCTATTGTTGGAGAAGAGGTCTACTAGTTCCCGATTCCATGTGAATGTATCTATATGAACCTAATCTCTCTCTTCACTCTTCTTGAATTGTCCCCGCTTAGAGGAGCAGGACCCCTAGAGTTGAGAGACGCGACGAACCAGCATAAAAAAAGACTGAGAGTCCCATCTCTATGCTTTTGGGCCCTTAGTTTCAATTTGTGTAAAGCTTAAGTTATATACTTGGGGAAGACGTCCTTCTAACTTAGAATGAATGATGCTGCTCCGCTGTCACTGCTGTCACCAGGAAGATACCTTTATTAAGAGATTTGAGGCATCTTTGGGGAAAAGCAATTCTGACTCGGCCTCCGGCCTCGAAGTTTACCCTTTTCACGTTCTCCATACTAAAAAAGTGAGTGAATCACTTCCAGGATTGGAATCCCTTTTTGTAGAGTCCACCATGGCAAAATCATACCCAATGTGATAGGAGTACCTAGGCCCTTGGTTAGTAGTTTTTTAGCTCTATCTCCGGTGGTTGAATCGCTAATTCTTTTTTGTTCATGGGCCTCTTCTCTTTCTCCTTCCTCCCCGGACAATAGGCGAATATGCTTTTCCATGCCCGAGGCAATAACATTGGCTATGAATCAATTGAGGGATACAGCTCTATATCCGAACGGAATGATGAACTAAACAAGGGCTATCTCGCCTCTAGTGGCTGATTCCCCACACCAATCCTGGAGAAGAGGAAGGACTCGATGTGAGGTGAGTTGACTGTAGGGCGCTGCTTGATGCAATTGGGTCAACTACGTTTAGTGAAGCGGAAGCTGAAGTGGAATATGCAAGTTCTATATTTATGTAATTTCAGCATACTTGTTATCTTTTTGAAACATCTATGTATATACTTCTATAGGACCGGTGCTCCCTGATAGACGAACAACTAGACTAGTCTCGTCCCATTGGTGGAGCATTAGCCTAACCAAAAAGGAAAAAGAGGGCCCTTCGGCGCGTGCAGTTGGCCCCGGAGATTGATAGTCATGCACTTAAGAGACTAACAAGAAGGCGGTTCTGTTTAAAGAGGGGGCATTCCGTATTAATTAGATAGAATGAGGGAAGCCTACTTTGATCTTGTTCTAAAGTGCGCCCATTAGTACTACTAGAAGGGCCAAACAACAGGCTTCTTATATAAAGAGAAAGCCCTTTCCCTATCTACTCTTTTCTTTGGAATGGAAGGTTCGGCTATTCAAATCGTAAGCATGGATTTGGAAATAGATAGATTATTTTGTTTTATAAACCTCGCAAAAGCGGGAGAGCGATCAACCAATTGTTGGGTTCCTGTGCCCTAGTTTATTCATGTGGTTGGGTTAGGCGTATCCGAAACGTAGGTATTACTCTCTTTCTTAACCAGGCCTTACCTTTCGGAAATGTAGACGGGTAAAGCGGATGGAAAGTCTCTCATAGCTACATAGAGATCGAGCTTGGAGGCCAGTCTAGCAGGTCGGGCGCCCACGGAGGCTGCGAGTTGAAACGGGGACGATCATATGGGACTATATGTAGGAGATATTCTGAAAGATCTCATAAGGAGAAGGGAACGACCCCCTTCGATCCTGCCTGCTAAATTGGGGAAGATAGATAAAGGGGAGCTGGCTTGACCAATAGGTACTTCTTCGCTCTAATCTAAATGGAGATAGGGACAGAGAGATGGAAACTTCCAAGCAACTTTCTGGCGATTTGCAAAGATCTACTCCTACTGACAGCGCTTAAAAACAAGCAAACATTTCACATCTTTTTCAGAGAGGGTGGCCGGTTTAATCCCTTCATCGGTAATCTATATATGAGTTCTCCGATTAGCGGACTCTGAAGAAGGAGAAGGGTGGTATACGATCACTCTGTGCTTGTTTTACCTGCAATTTTGAGTTTGCATCTTCCCTTGGAAGGCATTTTTCCCTTGCATCTCTGCATAGCGGAATGCGAACAAGAACTATTGGAGGAGTTGGGTATACTGCATCACTTCTTCAGGAGCAAGGTTAGCATTGATGAATTGGGTTCCTCGTCCGTGCCCAAAGTTATCTGCTGGGAGGAGCCCCGCCCCCTCGGCTCCTCTCTTTCTGCTTTCTGACGCTGCACGTGCACGTGTTAAGGCTTGGAGTTATTCTTCATATTCCTCTTCCTCTTGCTTTAACCATATCTGCTTCAAAGAGTTTATTGCATTTGCCGACAACAGCTTGTTATGAGCCTGAATGGCATATACCAACAACCAGACCAACAACCAGGGTGGTTCTTTATAAACGTGATGAACTAGTCCATAAACCTATTAAGGTTCACTCTGAACGACTAACTAGGGCGATGGCTACTCTTCCTACTCTTTGGACGGAGTACCACTAACCCTAAGTCTGGACAGCTTCTTGCGTGCTCAGAGGATTCTTGGTCACTAACTGAAGCTTAGAAGGTTTACTTTGTTACTTTGCCTATCGCCCTTTCGTCCCGCGCTTTGCTCTTTCGAAGGAATCTGTTCTTAGAGTACCTACGACTGCACTGCAAACTCTTTCATGCTTCAATAGAGAATGCTTGCTGGCTAGCGCTATAGCTTTCTTTCCTTCTTTATGTTACACGTCAGTGCCTAGCTCTCAGACTAGGGGAAGAAGGCGCAACAGGTCTTTATTCCCAGTTGCTTCGCCCCTAGTTATTCTCCCAGGACCGCTTCCTTTTTCTCTGATCTTTCCTGCCTTATTCCTTCTGTAACAAAAGAAAAGCGCTACTATCGCCACCACAGCTCTTTTTTAGCCTATCCTTTTTCCTTCGCCCTGGATCTAAGGAATAGGAGAAAGGCAGATGGCTAGCGCTCTTTGCAAGAACGGAAGTCTTTCCATTGGTTCACCTTGTGTGTTGGCTTGTCAATTCTTGGTGTAATACTCACTCGTCATACTATCCTATACTACCCTTCTGTTCTTTTGTTCCCTTGATTTGATTATGAACGGACAGTCTGTTCTTTTCTTTTATAAAGTGAAAGTCAAAGAAACACGTAAAAGCGCTCACAATAGCCGTTTAAAAAAAGTGAGAGTAAAGTGTATCTGGCAAAGTCGTACCTGGCAGAATGCATGTCAAGGCCAGGCCTAGGCTAACCATTGCTTTTGTTGGTCCTCAGCCTCGTACCGACGCTAAAGCCCTTGGGCGGGCGGGCTTATATTGAAACAATCCTCTTAAACCTTATGAGCGGAGTCGATCGATATTACTTATGATGATGCGTCTTCTGGTTATGCGCCAGTGAAAATGAAAATCAAGATCGCTACGCCCCTTCATTTACTCCCATTCCCTTGCAGCGAGCGCAGCCCTCGACTCGAACCTATTCCCGCGAAGAGCGTCAGCCCATACTTGGCAAAGTGACCTTATACATCCTGACCAGTGATCATAAGTATCTTCTGCGTAGGGTTAAAGGCACGGAGAATGTATTTGCTTGCGCCGTCACCCTCTTTGAATCAAGTTTTTTTTCCAATGTCTGAATTAGAGACTGCCGGGCCGGGGCACTTACTTGTTATGAAGGAAACCCATTCCTCTGTGCCTTATTTCCAGGTACCGGTAGCGAATAGTACTTCCGCTTCTCTTTCTCTTCTCTTATCGGATCCGTTTCCGTTAGCGGGTAGTCAACTTGGAGGGAGAATCAGACGTTTGGCAGGTCAGGTGCCCGCCTATGCAACTAGTTGAGTTTGAGTTCATTTTCGATAGTTGATTCGATATCATCGGGAGAAAACCAGGTCGTCACCAAGATTATCTGAGGTCGGGATCAACAGTGCTATCCAGGCAGGTCACGTCACCCTAATCAATAGGTGGATCTCAACTTCGTGACTCACTCGGCCAGTGTGCAAATCCTCCCATGGTGGTAATTGATTGGATCGGCAGGTAACAGGCTGTATCTGGATTCATTGAGTCCTACCCGCGTCGATGTTTGTGAGATGTTGACCAATTGCTTTCTATCCGCACCTCACTTTATATGCCAATCGGTCGGCAATTTATTCTTTTCGCCACAGTAGCGACCTTACTTATTGGTCGGTGCTATCGGCCCCTTCTTCCTCCCTCAGCTTCTCGTAGACACCTGAGCTCTGGCACAACAGGGGGTAGCCCTCACATATCTCGCCCAAGCCTCATATCCTTCCTATTCCAAGCACTCAGTCTTCCCTGCCTGCTCAGATGCGTCGCCTATCTGTACCCTTTTCCTCGCATATAGAGCTCTAGTAGTTCTTGGCTTGGTGTAGGGACTTTCAATTGGCTCACCGGCTTGATTCCTTAACTTACTGATCCTCCCCCTACTGAATCTGTCCTTTTCACATTTGAGTTTGAGCAACTCTTTATCGTGAGAAAATAGGTTGACTGGCTCACGTAGTACTAGATAGAGACTTGACTTCCTTCAGCTTTCAAGATTCAAGACAGGAAAAACATTCCCTATAAAAGAGAAAGATAAAAGGACTGACTTTCAAGGTTCGCTACTTACTTTATTCAGTGAGGACTGACCGATTACTCCATTGTAACTTCACTTCGACTGATTCTGCCACAGAACAAATCCCGTGCAAAGTGGCTCAAGAGACTCTCCCCATCTGACCCACTCATCCTTCTGCGAAATCAACTTTCTAACTAGACTCGTGCAATTGAGAATAAGTGGCTTCCTTCATTGAGATATAACCCCTCGCCTGAGATGGAGCCTAGCTTTCTTACTGGGCAAGCAGCTCCTACCTCGTTATACGAATTCGCTCCTAGAGGAGAGCGAAAGTGATCCGCGGATTCTGCTTTCAACTAGTCCCGTCTTCGCTGCTTTTCTAAGAAGTTCCGTTCATCTAAATTCCCACTATCTAGTCGAGTTCAAAGCGACTGACTGACATTTATATATGTATGTACTTTTTGAGATCAGGCCTACGAGAGGTCTTCAACAAGCGCCACTCAACTGCGCAAACTAAGCCCTCCATTCCATATAAGTGAAAGGAAGTAAAGCTACATACTACTGGAAAGAGAGGGGCTTTATTCGGGTTGATACTTTGCTTGCTTACTGGACTTCGACTGCGCTTAGGACAGCTTTGAGAAAAGGTCAGGCGAGAAATTGAGGAGGTCAGCCTATCAACGGCGTGAACCCGCATACTAGTTATGTTATAATCTAAGCCCGGCCCGCTCCCGCTCCATTCCCGAACTGGGGAAGGCATCCTCTTTTTGGATTTCACCAAAACAAAAATACTCTTTAGACCTTCGGCCGAGTCCCCAGTTTTACATTCATGAACATGAACCAAAGCAATTCAATAAAAACCCACCTACTATACCAAACCAAATGAAAAAAAAAGTGACAAAAAGTTAGGCATCTTCCATTCATATCGATTTGGGTTTTTCCGCACCATATTTTGATCTGCCTCTTCTTCTATCCGGAATTCCCAGCAAATCCTTGACTCCTCGAATACAATGGGATTTCACACCTGGCAAATCTTTGACTCTACCTCCTCTGAGGAATACCATATCATGTTCCTGCAAATTATGACCTTCGCCCGGAATGTGAGCAAATATATCATGTCGATTGCTCAATCTTACTTTGGCTATTTTACGTGGAGCTGAATTTGGTTTTTTCGGTGTTCTCGTAGAAAGACGCGGGCATACACCTTGCTTCTGGGGACATTGATCCAAAGCTCGAGTACGGTCCGTGCGCCGTTTTTCCTCTCGACCATGACGAATCAATTGATTTAATGTAGGCATTGCTCTTTCCTTTGTCCTTCCCCCCGATTTTTGCCCTATCACTAGTGATTACTCCCGATCCGAAGCACCCCTTTTCCATTCATAGAGAGATCCAATCGTCAAAATCAATAAAAAGGCCATCATGGACCAAAATCCAAAAGGATAAATCTTGTTGGGAGGTACTGCCCAAGGAAATAAAAATGTGACTTCCGGATCAAGGATAATAAATAAAATGGAAAAAAGATAAAATCGTATATCGAAACGACTTCTGGCATCACCGGAAGGATCGAAACCACATTCGTAGGCCGACAATTTGTCTGGATAGGTCGAACTCTTTGAAGCAAATGAAAAAGGAAGACCGAGTAGGATCAAAGAAACTAGCGGACTGATCACTAAATAGATACAAATAGGTGCAAATTCTGACATCACCACAGCCCACTGAGTTCTCTCGCTCCTTGCTCGCGGAGCGGCATACCGGAAAAAATCAATAAGAAAAAGCCCAGCCCTAAACGATGCTAGTCATATAGCAGCTTCCGAAGCAGGGCGGAAAAGAGACTATCCGCCTTTTCCAGTGAAAGTGTCTTTTCTTTGAGGCATACGATCGGTCTATGCCAATTACAGTTGGAGGCCTCAGGCTTTATGACCGCTCCGTGGGCCCATGCAGAAAGGGCAAGCCTAGTCACTTCAAAGTGAGTGTGAACATCTTATCCTATAGGCCTTAAAGTAAATAGACGCAATATCTCTTCATCTATCGAGCCAGCTTAGAGCTTATAGAATCTCCCAGACTGCGCCGCATATTATGCAGTTTTTACTCCCCTGGTGTCCCTGTAGTAGGAAAAATGTGAATAAGAATGAAAGTACTAACAAGCTAACTTGGAACGCTCCCCTCGATTCTAGCCAATTCCTTCCGTGTGAGGTCCCTTTCATCTTACTATACTCCTAAAGTATAATCTCTCAGATTGATTCTGCTTTCCCGTCGATTGAAGTTCTCTTGAGACTTCTGTTACATACCTTCTAGCTGGGTAAGCCCCGTAAGACATTGTGTAGCCTGTTGGAGTTCGGTGAAAGCAGTGACACCGCTTACGAGATCAAGGGAGGATGGAAAAGTGATCAAATATTTCATTTCACAAGGGTAGGAGCGATTACTGATTCAATCATACCCTCACAGCTACTATCACTCTAAGAACGGGTATTCATACCAGAGCTCCTGGGCAAAGAAAGTCAAGCAGGATCGGATCGGACCCGGCGCGGCGGTTCCTTAAAAAAGTTCCATAGGAGCGAAGCAGCTCGAACGAAGTTAGAGATCAGCGAAGCATTCGAGTCCTTTTCTTTCTTTCTTTCCCCTGCTTTTAGTGAAGTTCCGAGCCTTAGTTCAATCCCCAAAACCAAAAGTCCATCCCAAGATCTACGTGCGGATAAGGGGCGAAGATGCTTTATGCTTCAAATTCCAGTTATTCCTCTCAAAACAAATCCCCTGGCCGGGAATGAAACTTTCCCAAATAAAATAGAAATGGGCATTGATTTTTTTCTGCCTTGGACTGGCTGGTCATCCTGTGAGCGATAATCAGAGTTTTTTCTTATCGGTGAGTCGATGCGCTGCCCCTCATGAACTACTCTTCTTTCTTTTCTGGTTGCGGGTCGCTCTTTTTCGCCCGACCCTCTTTCATCCGAAGGCATCGTAACATATACATCAACGATCCAATAAAAGGACAGATTATCCATCCCTTCGACTATTCTTCTCCTATCCCTCAACTGCTCAACTAGATGGGCGGAGGATAAGGCATGAAAAAACCGTGGATATGTGGGGCGATCGAACCGACTCCTCTTTGGTTTGGCTTGTGGAGTGCTCTCTTTATTCTGTGTTCTTTTCTTTATCTCTTCTTTCGAATGGCAGACGCATTACGTTTCGTTGATTGAATATACCTTGTATAGTGCTTAACCTAGCTAGCCGGGGTGGCGAAGGCCGGAGGCTAGTCTTTCAACTGGGCCCCTCCCCCCACTTGGGCTTAGTCTTTATAGAATGAATCTTTGGCTCCGGGGGAATGGATGTCGCTTGAACCGTCGATCCCGGAGGTTTCCTGCCACCTTAACACGATGCGCAGTTTACCGCGATGGTCTGCATTTCGCACCAGCTTACTCTTTTTTTTTATTTAGTGTTCCGCGAACTCAAGAACCACTGATTTTCAATGCTATAGCGGATGTAGTTTAATTGGGACCAAGACAAAGAAAGTGCTTCTATCGAGGAGGCCCACGCTTCTTGTGTTGAAGTAAGTACACCGGTGACGTAATCCATGGTCTTCTTCATTCTTTCCTAAGCTAAGAAGAAAGTGAGTCAATGAGAAAAATGTCTCTAAAGAGAATAAAGATCTATACTAGACTAAGGAAGGACGAGAGCCCGAAAACTGTGAATCTCGTATCTTCCTTTAGCAGCTCGATTTAGCAAGATCGCTGGTACTCTTTTCTGAGATAATCTCGTACTAACCACCACTGTTTGCTTTCTTCGCCCGGTGTGGTGTACTCAACCCCTCCCTCCTTCTCGGATAGAAATGCTGGCCGACTCGCTCGCCTTCTCGAGCGACTTCCAACGCTTTCGCCTCTTGGGCGAGGTGTCGCAGCTCTTCTCCTTTCTATCCTTCTTTCTTTTAGATTCCATATCCATTCTAACAAGACCAGCCTTGCCATTGCTTATTCGGTGTTCCAGCAGCTCTCTACTGCACATCGAGACAATCGGCCGCATTGCAGTCGAATGATCGATCTTCTGCCGAGTTCCCCCCCTCAGCTCACGCGATAATCGGGACAGAGAGAATGGACTTGATTCACGCCCAGGCAAGAACGAGAGCAAGAATTTCCACGTCCAGTAGGAACACCCCTCACTCTCGTCAGCTGTACATACGTCACCTTCCATTGTCTTAGCGAATATTTCAACGTACTCCTGCGTGCCGGGAAGTCCCTTCCTTACCCTACCAGTCTTATTCGGAACCCGCTTTAAGCGAGAGTAGGAAGATCTAGCCCAGGTACGCAGGCGAACAGCGGGATCGCACAGCACTTATATAATAGATCGCGCGTGAATGTACACGATTGGAGGAACTTCCACCCCTGTCATTTAGTGCTCGCTCGCGCAGAACGGAAGACCAAGCATAGGCACGCGAAGGGCACTTTTTCAGATTTCCTTCCCATCCCTTCTGAGTTTTGTGTCTGCTTTGGGGGATTCAACAGTTTTACGTAATGAGATGTGGCCTGCCTTACTAGGTCCCATTCTAGGGACGGGGAGGGTCTAGTATACAATTTGAGCTCTATGTCTCATTCAGTCCTTCGCAAGCTTCCTTCAAAGGAAGAGTCCATAGGCGCGAATACTCGGATTGGGCTTGGAAGTCCCCACTGAGCGGTCTTTCTATTGATGCACCGGATGCTTGTCCGAAAGCTCTGTTATCTCTATCTTAGGTACTATTCCCCAACCAATAGCTCGCTGGCCGCTATCACTTCATTCGTTCGTTTCGTACACTCCACTTGCTTTAGTGCTCGCTCCGGTACACTCTTGGGTTGGATATACAGATCTACGACCAACCTCCCCTTCGCCAGTTGGAAATAGAGGCAAGAGGTCGCCCAAACCCGTGTTTTTTGCTTGTAGGGAGAGGCAGATGAAAAATTGGGTCATTGATCGGTCTGTCCGCTGAAAGCGAGAGGAATGGGCGACGGGAAACTAGGAGTGGCTCTACTGTTAAGGAGATAAACGGAATTAGAGTGACCGCGGAATGTGGGACGACAATAGAGGTTCCCGCTTTCAGAGTTTAGGTACAGGGTCAGGGATTCCGTCGCGCTTGATTACAAGAAGCTCAAAAGAGAAGGCCAACTCCACTATAAAGGGGAACAGTGGCCACTCGACCGACTATCATGAACGAAGTGAGGGTGGTCTACGATCAGGCTGATCTTTGATCAGAAGTGGTATACGATCAGCTGGGATCCCTTAGGATAGAGACGGAAGGTCTTAAGAAATGGAATCAGGTCTTTGACGATCCAGTATTAGCTAGCAAGTGTATGGACTCATACTTTGATGACTCCCTATTATCGCGTGAGCTTCACCCTTGGAACGTATCATCTACTCTCGACTTGACTAGAACATTTCTTTAGCGGGCATCAAGAACCGGAATTGATATAACATATGCCCCTATCTTTGGTCCATAGCTAGCAACTCACCGTACCAAGCGCGGCAGCCTCACCCCCTCGGGAACCCTAATGGGACGAGACGAGTCCGGTCAACAGATACTAGATGAGACCTCGTCTTCAGTACTCTCAGTACTCCCAGACCAGGGCTAGTCACTTTTTATCCCCATAAGTACGACAATCTCTCCTTCACTCGGCAGGGCACGGGCATCAGCCTTAATTGAATAAAGTACGTTTCCGTTTTCACGAGCAGAAAGACGATTGATTGAAGCAGGCAACGAAGGGGACGAAGTAGCAGCAGCTTTATACGATATTGGGCAGATTGCCAATACCCCTTTTATAACGTAGTTGGGGATTCGGCCTGGTTCCATAGAGGCAGGGGCCCTGTCGTTCGAAGGGGACTTAGAGTGCACTTTGCGAAGCTTCTTTTAGATAAAAAATAAGCGGGATTGTGGAGCTGTGAAGCGGCAAAGCCGACACCCCACTTGCGCTTTTAGCTTAGGTTTCTGAGTTAGGAACTTGCCTTTTAGTTAGGACTTGTCCTGGTAAAGGGTCAACCGGCCCAGGAGACAAAAGTGGAAGCTGGCTTGGTGCCCTATTCGGTGAAAGGTTTCATACTACCCTACTTTCTATCAAACAGCTTTTTGCTCTATGTTTCTAAATACTGAGAATGCCCTTCTTTCTTGTCAAAATTTCATGTTAGTATCCTGCGTGCTCGTGGTTGCTCTATGTGTTTCTAACTGCTGTGTAGTAGGGACCTGAATCCGCGACCTCATGGAGGTGCTTTTCCTAATAAGCTAAACGTGCCCCTGCTATACCTCTGAAGTGCAATTATAAAGTAAATAGCCAGAGTCAGCCCTAAACGGCCTTCTTTTCCAACGATCTTTTTATACGGAAATGTCTTTCGAGCTGGGCCTTATGCAAGGTTAACTTTCCTGGTCAGAAAGGGGACAAGAACTAGCGAGGGAAACGGAGTTCACAACGGAAGAGTGATGGCATGCCATGCCGGACAGGTGAGCAAAAATAGATGATAAGTACTAAAACAACTGGGAACCCCTATCTCCCACCGATGGAAGAGGTTAATGATTTGGTGGAAGAGGGGCAGCAGCCCAAAGGCAAGAGACGGCATAGCTCGAGTAGAGCTCCTAGTTCCGGAACTGCCTCCTTATGAATCGGGTTAGAGCCATACATAGAGAAAGTTCCATTTTGATATCGAGAGTGACCTTCTCACTAAAACTAGGAATCACAGGAAT
>JAREIK010002336.1:146971-151971 GCA_029783825.1 Sapria himalayana | reverse complement strand
AACCGAGAAAGAAAAGCCCAAGGATCCTAGGAGCTCTCAACCGCATTTCAGTGAGCTCTTCAGACAATGTTCTACAAGCTGCTCAAGCTGCCGCACTTTTTCCTTATTGAGCAGCAAGTTCCCATGAGAAAAAGCTTCACCGACTGCTCCTCAGATTGCTCATGATGATTCATCTTGAATTTCAAGGCAATTCCTTCTGGCCCGCAGCCGAATGTGGAAGAGACAGCGGGGACTTTTGTCAACAATCCTGATGCCAGCGTTCCTAGCCTTGAATCGGCGGATTCGCGTAAACGGAGCGAAAGTGGTGCAGTGACGGAAGTTTTCCTCTTTCTTTTTTACTTTCTAGGTAGCCCGTCTTGACAACACTTGGAAAAAGCTTGACTTAGCTCAAGCAATGCCCCTCCCATGCCTTTCTTGGTTGGACAAACCCAACCGGCGATTTCCGACAAGTCTTTCTTCCTTTTTAGAGCGAGAAGCGGAACTCAACTCAAAGAAAGCTTGATTTATGGATAACCAATTCATTTTAAAATATAGTTGGGAGACTATCCCCAAGAAATGGGTAAAAAAAATAGAAAGATCGGAACATGGGAATAGATCTGATACCAATTCGGATTACCTCTTGAAATTGTTGTGCTTTCTGAAATTGCATACCTATACAAGGTTTCAAGTTTCGATCGATATTTGCGGAGTTGATCATCCCTCTCGAAAACTCAGATTTGAAGTGGTCTATAATTTACTGAGTACTCGGTATAACTCACGCATTCGTGTACAAACCAGTGCAGACGAAGTCACACGAATATCTCCGGTAGTAAGTCTATTTCCATCAGCCGGCCGGTGGGAGCGAGAAGTTTGGGATATGTTTGGTGTTTCTTTCATCAATCATCCGGATCTACGCCGTATATCAACAGATTATGGTTTCGAGGGTAATCCATTACGAAAAGACCTTCCTCTGAGTGGATATGTGGAAGTACGCTATGATGATCTAGAGAAACGTGTAGTTTATGAACCCATCGAGATTACCCAAGAATTTCGCTATTTCGATTTGGCTAGTCCTTGGGAACAGCGTAGCGACGGATAATTCCGAATAAGAATAAAATCAAGAGGTCCAGTCCATGGGACAAAGAAATAGGAAATGCTGCTATTTGCTTTGGAGAAAAAGCGGATCCAAGACCAGAATTGGACAAAGAGCTGCTTTGACGGTCTCAGATGCGGCATTCCCCATGACCGGTGTGAGCATGTTAGCACTTGACTTTCCCTCTTTTCTCGCACGAGGCAAGCAAGGCCAGGAAGATGGAATCGTCGAACAGGAGGAAAGGAAGCTGGCAGTCTCTGTTCTTGTGCTCGAATCCATGGTGCAAGCTGTGAATGAACTGCCTGACTGTCCGAGGAAGGTGAATAAAAAAAAAGAGGCAGATAATGCCCAAGATTTAAAAGTTAATTTAGCATTATCTCTTTCAATTTAAAGCTTTGTTCCTGACTGACCTCCAACGCTCCCTTAATTAGAAAAAAAATACTTCCGAAAAAAAACGTGATGCCGAAGTAGGGAATTCCAGGCTGGGAGAACATATCTGCGAATCGGCTTGAGTTTAGGAGTTTCCCGGAAGCGGATCCGAGGGAGAAGACTCGGCCAAGACATCAGCTTCTTAGTTATAGTTCAAACTCGAAGCTTAGAAGACTCAGGCCTAGAGACTTGTGATAGTTATAGAAGAAGATGGCGCTTAGATGCCGCCTTTCCTCCCTTCCCCGGGCCGGGGTGGCGAAGGCCGGAGGCTAGTCTTTCAACTGGGCCCCTCCCCCCACTTGGGCTTAGTCTTTATAGAATGAATCTTTGGCTCCGGGGGAATGGATGTCGCTTGAACCGTCGATCCCGGAGGTTTCCTGCCACCTTAACACGATGCGCAGTTTACCGCGATGGTCTGCATTTCGCACCAGCTTACTCTTTTTTTTTATTTAGTGTTCCGCGAACTCAAGAACCACTGATTTTCAATGCTATAGCGGATGTAGTTTAATTGGGACCAAGACAAAGAAAGTGCTTCTATCGAGGAGGCCCACGCTTCTTGTGTTGAAGTAAGTACACCGGTGACGTAATCCATGGTCTTCTTCATTCTTTCCTAAGCTAAGAAGAAAGTGAGTCAATGAGAAAAATGTCTCTAAAGAGAATAAAGATCTATACTAGACTAAGGAAGGACGAGAGCCCGAAAACTGTGAATCTCGTATCTTCCTTTAGCAGCTCGATTTAGCAAGATCGCTGGTACTCTTTTCTGAGATAATCTCGTACTAACCACCACTGTTTGCTTTCTTCGCCCGGTGTGGTGTACTCAACCCCTCCCTCCTTCTCGGATAGAAATGCTGGCCGACTCGCTCGCCTTCTCGAGCGACTTCCAACGCTTTCGCCTCTTGGGCGAGGTGTCGCAGCTCTTCTCCTTTCTATCCTTCTTTCTTTTAGATTCCATATCCATTCTAACAAGACCAGCCTTGCCATTGCTTATTCGGTGTTCCAGCAGCTCTCTACTGCACATCGAGACAATCGGCCGCATTGCAGTCGAATGATCGATCTTCTGCCGAGTTCCCCCCCTCAGCTCACGCGATAATCGGGACAGAGAGAATGGACTTGATTCACGCCCAGGCAAGAACGAGAGCAAGAATTTCCACGTCCAGTAGGAACACCCCTCACTCTCGTCAGCTGTACATACGTCACCTTCCATTGTCTTAGCGAATATTTCAACGTA
The DNA here is from genome assembly GCA_029783825.1 of Sapria himalayana. Classification (NCBI taxonomy): domain Eukaryota; kingdom Viridiplantae; phylum Streptophyta; class Magnoliopsida; order Malpighiales; family Rafflesiaceae; genus Sapria; species Sapria himalayana. Next base: position 149,242 of record JAREIK010002336.1, on the reverse strand, counting down.
CTCCTGCGTGCCGGGAAGTCCCTTCCTTACCCTACCAGTCTTATTCGGAACCCGCTTTAAGCGAGAGTAGGAAGATCTAGCCCAGGTACGCAGGCGAACAGCGGGATCGCACAGCACTTATATAATAGATCGCGCGTGAATGTACACGATTGGAGGAACTTCCACCCCTGTCATTTAGTGCTCGCTCGCGCAGAACGGAAGACCAAGCATAGGCACGCGAAGGGCACTTTTTCAGATTTCCTTCCCATCCCTTCTGAGTTTTGTGTCTGCTTTGGGGGATTCAACAGTTTTACGTAATGAGATGTGGCCTGCCTTACTAGGTCCCATTCTAGGGACGGGGAGGGTCTAGTATACAATTTGAGCTCTATGTCTCATTCAGTCCTTCGCAAGCTTCCTTCAAAGGAAGAGTCCATAGGCGCGAATACTCGGATTGGGCTTGGAAGTCCCCACTGAGCGGTCTTTCTATTGATGCACCGGATGCTTGTCCGAAAGCTCTGTTATCTCTATCTTAGGTACTATTCCCCAACCAATAGCTCGCTGGCCGCTATCACTTCATTCGTTCGTTTCGTACACTCCACTTGCTTTAGTGCTCGCTCCGGTACACTCTTGGGTTGGATATACAGATCTACGACCAACCTCCCCTTCGCCAGTTGGAAATAGAGGCAAGAGGTCGCCCAAACCCGTGTTTTTTGCTTGTAGGGAGAGGCAGATGAAAAATTGGGTCATTGATCGGTCTGTCCGCTGAAAGCGAGAGGAATGGGCGACGGGAAACTAGGAGTGGCTCTACTGTTAAGGAGATAAACGGAATTAGAGTGACCGCGGAATGTGGGACGACAATAGAGGTTCCCGCTTTCAGAGTTTAGGTACAGGGTCAGGGATTCCGTCGCGCTTGATTACAAGAAGCTCAAAAGAGAAGGCCAACTCCACTATAAAGGGGAACAGTGGCCACTCGACCGACTATCATGAACGAAGTGAGGGTGGTCTACGATCAGGCTGATCTTTGATCAGAAGTGGTATACGATCAGCTGGGATCCCTTAGGATAGAGACGGAAGGTCTTAAGAAATGGAATCAGGTCTTTGACGATCCAGTATTAGCTAGCAAGTGTATGGACTCATACTTTGATGACTCCCTATTATCGCGTGAGCTTCACCCTTGGAACGTATCATCTACTCTCGACTTGACTAGAACATTTCTTTAGCGGGCATCAAGAACCGGAATTGATATAACATATGCCCCTATCTTTGGTCCATAGCTAGCAACTCACCGTACCAAGCGCGGCAGCCTCACCCCCTCGGGAACCCTAATGGGACGAGACGAGTCCGGTCAACAGATACTAGATGAGACCTCGTCTTCAGTACTCTCAGTACTCCCAGACCAGGGCTAGTCACTTTTTATCCCCATAAGTACGACAATCTCTCCTTCACTCGGCAGGGCACGGGCATCAGCCTTAATTGAATAAAGTACGTTTCCGTTTTCACGAGCAGAAAGACGATTGATTGAAGCAGGCAACGAAGGGGACGAAGTAGCAGCAGCTTTATACGATATTGGGCAGATTGCCAATACCCCTTTTATAACGTAGTTGGGGATTCGGCCTGGTTCCATAGAGGCAGGGGCCCTGTCGTTCGAAGGGGACTTAGAGTGCACTTTGCGAAGCTTCTTTTAGATAAAAAATAAGCGGGATTGTGGAGCTGTGAAGCGGCAAAGCCGACACCCCACTTGCGCTTTTAGCTTAGGTTTCTGAGTTAGGAACTTGCCTTTTAGTTAGGACTTGTCCTGGTAAAGGGTCAACCGGCCCAGGAGACAAAAGTGGAAGCTGGCTTGGTGCCCTATTCGGTGAAAGGTTTCATACTACCCTACTTTCTATCAAACAGCTTTTTGCTCTATGTTTCTAAATACTGAGAATGCCCTTCTTTCTTGTCAAAATTTCATGTTAGTATCCTGCGTGCTCGTGGTTGCTCTATGTGTTTCTAACTGCTGTGTAGTAGGGACCTGAATCCGCGACCTCATGGAGGTGCTTTTCCTAATAAGCTAAACGTGCCCCTGCTATACCTCTGAAGTGCAATTATAAAGTAAATAGCCAGAGTCAGCCCTAAACGGCCTTCTTTTCCAACGATCTTTTTATACGGAAATGTCTTTCGAGCTGGGCCTTATGCAAGGTTAACTTTCCTGGTCAGAAAGGGGACAAGAACTAGCGAGGGAAACGGAGTTCACAACGGAAGAGTGATGGCATGCCATGCCGGACAGGTGAGCAAAAATAGATGATAAGTACT
>JAREIK010002336.1:134471-139471 GCA_029783825.1 Sapria himalayana | reverse complement strand
TTCGAATGCCAGACGTTTCCTCATCTTTAAAGAAATGCTGAACACATTGAATTCTATGCTTGACTTCCTCATTATCAGTCCATGGGGACCTCTGAACGTCAGCCAGAAAAAGGCGTGGAAGCCCCTGGTTCAAGTGGTACACATCCACTCACACTAGGATCGTAAAAGTTCGGAGGAAAGATTGCCTCCTTTTCATAGGGAGGATGCTGGTATCAACCGAGAAAGAAAAGCCCAAGGATCCTAGGAGCTCTCAACCGCATTTCAGTGAGCTCTTCAGACAATGTTCTACAAGCTGCTCAAGCTGCCGCACTTTTTCCTTATTGAGCAGCAAGTTCCCATGAGAAAAAGCTTCACCGACTGCTCCTCAGATTGCTCATGATGATTCATCTTGAATTTCAAGGCAATTCCTTCTGGCCCGCAGCCGAATGTGGAAGAGACAGCGGGGACTTTTGTCAACAATCCTGATGCCAGCGTTCCTAGCCTTGAATCGGCGGATTCGCGTAAACGGAGCGAAAGTGGTGCAGTGACGGAAGTTTTCCTCTTTCTTTTTTACTTTCTAGGTAGCCCGTCTTGACAACACTTGGAAAAAGCTTGACTTAGCTCAAGCAATGCCCCTCCCATGCCTTTCTTGGTTGGACAAACCCAACCGGCGATTTCCGACAAGTCTTTCTTCCTTTTTAGAGCGAGAAGCGGAACTCAACTCAAAGAAAGCTTGATTTATGGATAACCAATTCATTTTAAAATATAGTTGGGAGACTATCCCCAAGAAATGGGTAAAAAAAATAGAAAGATCGGAACATGGGAATAGATCTGATACCAATTCGGATTACCTCTTGAAATTGTTGTGCTTTCTGAAATTGCATACCTATACAAGGTTTCAAGTTTCGATCGATATTTGCGGAGTTGATCATCCCTCTCGAAAACTCAGATTTGAAGTGGTCTATAATTTACTGAGTACTCGGTATAACTCACGCATTCGTGTACAAACCAGTGCAGACGAAGTCACACGAATATCTCCGGTAGTAAGTCTATTTCCATCAGCCGGCCGGTGGGAGCGAGAAGTTTGGGATATGTTTGGTGTTTCTTTCATCAATCATCCGGATCTACGCCGTATATCAACAGATTATGGTTTCGAGGGTAATCCATTACGAAAAGACCTTCCTCTGAGTGGATATGTGGAAGTACGCTATGATGATCTAGAGAAACGTGTAGTTTATGAACCCATCGAGATTACCCAAGAATTTCGCTATTTCGATTTGGCTAGTCCTTGGGAACAGCGTAGCGACGGATAATTCCGAATAAGAATAAAATCAAGAGGTCCAGTCCATGGGACAAAGAAATAGGAAATGCTGCTATTTGCTTTGGAGAAAAAGCGGATCCAAGACCAGAATTGGACAAAGAGCTGCTTTGACGGTCTCAGATGCGGCATTCCCCATGACCGGTGTGAGCATGTTAGCACTTGACTTTCCCTCTTTTCTCGCACGAGGCAAGCAAGGCCAGGAAGATGGAATCGTCGAACAGGAGGAAAGGAAGCTGGCAGTCTCTGTTCTTGTGCTCGAATCCATGGTGCAAGCTGTGAATGAACTGCCTGACTGTCCGAGGAAGGTGAATAAAAAAAAAGAGGCAGATAATGCCCAAGATTTAAAAGTTAATTTAGCATTATCTCTTTCAATTTAAAGCTTTGTTCCTGACTGACCTCCAACGCTCCCTTAATTAGAAAAAAAATACTTCCGAAAAAAAACGTGATGCCGAAGTAGGGAATTCCAGGCTGGGAGAACATATCTGCGAATCGGCTTGAGTTTAGGAGTTTCCCGGAAGCGGATCCGAGGGAGAAGACTCGGCCAAGACATCAGCTTCTTAGTTATAGTTCAAACTCGAAGCTTAGAAGACTCAGGCCTAGAGACTTGTGATAGTTATAGAAGAAGATGGCGCTTAGATGCCGCCTTTCCTCCCTTCCCCGGGCCGGGGTGGCGAAGGCCGGAGGCTAGTCTTTCAACTGGGCCCCTCCCCCCACTTGGGCTTAGTCTTTATAGAATGAATCTTTGGCTCCGGGGGAATGGATGTCGCTTGAACCGTCGATCCCGGAGGTTTCCTGCCACCTTAACACGATGCGCAGTTTACCGCGATGGTCTGCATTTCGCACCAGCTTACTCTTTTTTTTTATTTAGTGTTCCGCGAACTCAAGAACCACTGATTTTCAATGCTATAGCGGATGTAGTTTAATTGGGACCAAGACAAAGAAAGTGCTTCTATCGAGGAGGCCCACGCTTCTTGTGTTGAAGTAAGTACACCGGTGACGTAATCCATGGTCTTCTTCATTCTTTCCTAAGCTAAGAAGAAAGTGAGTCAATGAGAAAAATGTCTCTAAAGAGAATAAAGATCTATACTAGACTAAGGAAGGACGAGAGCCCGAAAACTGTGAATCTCGTATCTTCCTTTAGCAGCTCGATTTAGCAAGATCGCTGGTACTCTTTTCTGAGATAATCTCGTACTAACCACCACTGTTTGCTTTCTTCGCCCGGTGTGGTGTACTCAACCCCTCCCTCCTTCTCGGATAGAAATGCTGGCCGACTCGCTCGCCTTCTCGAGCGACTTCCAACGCTTTCGCCTCTTGGGCGAGGTGTCGCAGCTCTTCTCCTTTCTATCCTTCTTTCTTTTAGATTCCATATCCATTCTAACAAGACCAGCCTTGCCATTGCTTATTCGGTGTTCCAGCAGCTCTCTACTGCACATCGAGACAATCGGCCGCATTGCAGTCGAATGATCGATCTTCTGCCGAGTTCCCCCCCTCAGCTCACGCGATAATCGGGACAGAGAGAATGGACTTGATTCACGCCCAGGCAAGAACGAGAGCAAGAATTTCCACGTCCAGTAGGAACACCCCTCACTCTCGTCAGCTGTACATACGTCACCTTCCATTGTCTTAGCGAATATTTCAACGTACTCCTGCGTGCCGGGAAGTCCCTTCCTTACCCTACCAGTCTTATTCGGAACCCGCTTTAAGCGAGAGTAGGAAGATCTAGCCCAGGTACGCAGGCGAACAGCGGGATCGCACAGCACTTATATAATAGATCGCGCGTGAATGTACACGATTGGAGGAACTTCCACCCCTGTCATTTAGTGCTCGCTCGCGCAGAACGGAAGACCAAGCATAGGCACGCGAAGGGCACTTTTTCAGATTTCCTTCCCATCCCTTCTGAGTTTTGTGTCTGCTTTGGGGGATTCAACAGTTTTACGTAATGAGATGTGGCCTGCCTTACTAGGTCCCATTCTAGGGACGGGGAGGGTCTAGTATACAATTTGAGCTCTATGTCTCATTCAGTCCTTCGCAAGCTTCCTTCAAAGGAAGAGTCCATAGGCGCGAATACTCGGATTGGGCTTGGAAGTCCCCACTGAGCGGTCTTTCTATTGATGCACCGGATGCTTGTCCGAAAGCTCTGTTATCTCTATCTTAGGTACTATTCCCCAACCAATAGCTCGCTGGCCGCTATCACTTCATTCGTTCGTTTCGTACACTCCACTTGCTTTAGTGCTCGCTCCGGTACACTCTTGGGTTGGATATACAGATCTACGACCAACCTCCCCTTCGCCAGTTGGAAATAGAGGCAAGAGGTCGCCCAAACCCGTGTTTTTTGCTTGTAGGGAGAGGCAGATGAAAAATTGGGTCATTGATCGGTCTGTCCGCTGAAAGCGAGAGGAATGGGCGACGGGAAACTAGGAGTGGCTCTACTGTTAAGGAGATAAACGGAATTAGAGTGACCGCGGAATGTGGGACGACAATAGAGGTTCCCGCTTTCAGAGTTTAGGTACAGGGTCAGGGATTCCGTCGCGCTTGATTACAAGAAGCTCAAAAGAGAAGGCCAACTCCACTATAAAGGGGAACAGTGGCCACTCGACCGACTATCATGAACGAAGTGAGGGTGGTCTACGATCAGGCTGATCTTTGATCAGAAGTGGTATACGATCAGCTGGGATCCCTTAGGATAGAGACGGAAGGTCTTAAGAAATGGAATCAGGTCTTTGACGATCCAGTATTAGCTAGCAAGTGTATGGACTCATACTTTGATGACTCCCTATTATCGCGTGAGCTTCACCCTTGGAACGTATCATCTACTCTCGACTTGACTAGAACATTTCTTTAGCGGGCATCAAGAACCGGAATTGATATAACATATGCCCCTATCTTTGGTCCATAGCTAGCAACTCACCGTACCAAGCGCGGCAGCCTCACCCCCTCGGGAACCCTAATGGGACGAGACGAGTCCGGTCAACAGATACTAGATGAGACCTCGTCTTCAGTACTCTCAGTACTCCCAGACCAGGGCTAGTCACTTTTTATCCCCATAAGTACGACAATCTCTCCTTCACTCGGCAGGGCACGGGCATCAGCCTTAATTGAATAAAGTACGTTTCCGTTTTCACGAGCAGAAAGACGATTGATTGAAGCAGGCAACGAAGGGGACGAAGTAGCAGCAGCTTTATACGATATTGGGCAGATTGCCAATACCCCTTTTATAACGTAGTTGGGGATTCGGCCTGGTTCCATAGAGGCAGGGGCCCTGTCGTTCGAAGGGGACTTAGAGTGCACTTTGCGAAGCTTCTTTTAGATAAAAAATAAGCGGGATTGTGGAGCTGTGAAGCGGCAAAGCCGACACCCCACTTGCGCTTTTAGCTTAGGTTTCTGAGTTAGGAACTTGCCTTTTAGTTAGGACTTGTCCTGGTAAAGGGTCAACCGGCCCAGGAGACAAAAGTGGAAGCTGGCTTGGTGCCCTATTCGGTGAAAGGTTTCATACTACCCTACTTTCTATCAAACAGCTTTTTGCTCTATGTTTCTAAATACTGAGAATGCCCTTCTTTCTTGTCAAAATTTCATGTTAGTATCCTGCGTGCTCGTGGTTGCTCTATGTGTTTCTAACTGCTGTGTAGTAGGGACCTGAATCCGCGACCTCATGGAGGTGCTTTTCCTAATAAGCTAAACGTGCCCCTGCTATACCTCTGAA
>JAREIK010002336.1:121971-126971 GCA_029783825.1 Sapria himalayana | reverse complement strand
AGTTGGCTGTTTCGAGCTAGTGACCGCTGATTTCGGAACTATTGACATATTAGATCGGTATATGCTTCACACATGCAAGTCGGGCGGGAAGGGATCGAGTCGAATGAAAGCAAAACAAAAGTATACGGGAACCCATGCATGCTACAAGAAAGCTTGTCTTTCCGTCTGGTCCAATAGATGTAACTGGCACCTTTCAGGTCGAGTCTGAAGCCCTTTCGAATGCCAGACGTTTCCTCATCTTTAAAGAAATGCTGAACACATTGAATTCTATGCTTGACTTCCTCATTATCAGTCCATGGGGACCTCTGAACGTCAGCCAGAAAAAGGCGTGGAAGCCCCTGGTTCAAGTGGTACACATCCACTCACACTAGGATCGTAAAAGTTCGGAGGAAAGATTGCCTCCTTTTCATAGGGAGGATGCTGGTATCAACCGAGAAAGAAAAGCCCAAGGATCCTAGGAGCTCTCAACCGCATTTCAGTGAGCTCTTCAGACAATGTTCTACAAGCTGCTCAAGCTGCCGCACTTTTTCCTTATTGAGCAGCAAGTTCCCATGAGAAAAAGCTTCACCGACTGCTCCTCAGATTGCTCATGATGATTCATCTTGAATTTCAAGGCAATTCCTTCTGGCCCGCAGCCGAATGTGGAAGAGACAGCGGGGACTTTTGTCAACAATCCTGATGCCAGCGTTCCTAGCCTTGAATCGGCGGATTCGCGTAAACGGAGCGAAAGTGGTGCAGTGACGGAAGTTTTCCTCTTTCTTTTTTACTTTCTAGGTAGCCCGTCTTGACAACACTTGGAAAAAGCTTGACTTAGCTCAAGCAATGCCCCTCCCATGCCTTTCTTGGTTGGACAAACCCAACCGGCGATTTCCGACAAGTCTTTCTTCCTTTTTAGAGCGAGAAGCGGAACTCAACTCAAAGAAAGCTTGATTTATGGATAACCAATTCATTTTAAAATATAGTTGGGAGACTATCCCCAAGAAATGGGTAAAAAAAATAGAAAGATCGGAACATGGGAATAGATCTGATACCAATTCGGATTACCTCTTGAAATTGTTGTGCTTTCTGAAATTGCATACCTATACAAGGTTTCAAGTTTCGATCGATATTTGCGGAGTTGATCATCCCTCTCGAAAACTCAGATTTGAAGTGGTCTATAATTTACTGAGTACTCGGTATAACTCACGCATTCGTGTACAAACCAGTGCAGACGAAGTCACACGAATATCTCCGGTAGTAAGTCTATTTCCATCAGCCGGCCGGTGGGAGCGAGAAGTTTGGGATATGTTTGGTGTTTCTTTCATCAATCATCCGGATCTACGCCGTATATCAACAGATTATGGTTTCGAGGGTAATCCATTACGAAAAGACCTTCCTCTGAGTGGATATGTGGAAGTACGCTATGATGATCTAGAGAAACGTGTAGTTTATGAACCCATCGAGATTACCCAAGAATTTCGCTATTTCGATTTGGCTAGTCCTTGGGAACAGCGTAGCGACGGATAATTCCGAATAAGAATAAAATCAAGAGGTCCAGTCCATGGGACAAAGAAATAGGAAATGCTGCTATTTGCTTTGGAGAAAAAGCGGATCCAAGACCAGAATTGGACAAAGAGCTGCTTTGACGGTCTCAGATGCGGCATTCCCCATGACCGGTGTGAGCATGTTAGCACTTGACTTTCCCTCTTTTCTCGCACGAGGCAAGCAAGGCCAGGAAGATGGAATCGTCGAACAGGAGGAAAGGAAGCTGGCAGTCTCTGTTCTTGTGCTCGAATCCATGGTGCAAGCTGTGAATGAACTGCCTGACTGTCCGAGGAAGGTGAATAAAAAAAAGAGGCAGATAATGCCCAAGATTTAAAAGTTAATTTAGCATTATCTCTTTCAATTTAAAGCTTTGTTCCTGACTGACCTCCAACGCTCCCTTAATTAGAAAAAAAATACTTCCGAAAAAAAACGTGATGCCGAAGTAGGGAATTCCAGGCTGGGAGAACATATCTGCGAATCGGCTTGAGTTTAGGAGTTTCCCGGAAGCGGATCCGAGGGAGAAGACTCGGCCAAGACATCAGCTTCTTAGTTATAGTTCAAACTCGAAGCTTAGAAGACTCAGGCCTAGAGACTTGTGATAGTTATAGAAGAAGATGGCGCTTAGATGCCGCCTTTCCTCCCTTCCCCGGGCCGGGGTGGCGAAGGCCGGAGGCTAGTCTTTCAACTGGGCCCCTCCCCCCACTTGGGCTTAGTCTTTATAGAATGAATCTTTGGCTCCGGGGGAATGGATGTCGCTTGAACCGTCGATCCCGGAGGTTTCCTGCCACCTTAACACGATGCGCAGTTTACCGCGATGGTCTGCATTTCGCACCAGCTTACTCTTTTTTTTTATTTAGTGTTCCGCGAACTCAAGAACCACTGATTTTCAATGCTATAGCGGATGTAGTTTAATTGGGACCAAGACAAAGAAAGTGCTTCTATCGAGGAGGCCCACGCTTCTTGTGTTGAAGTAAGTACACCGGTGACGTAATCCATGGTCTTCTTCATTCTTTCCTAAGCTAAGAAGAAAGTGAGTCAATGAGAAAAATGTCTCTAAAGAGAATAAAGATCTATACTAGACTAAGGAAGGACGAGAGCCCGAAAACTGTGAATCTCGTATCTTCCTTTAGCAGCTCGATTTAGCAAGATCGCTGGTACTCTTTTCTGAGATAATCTCGTACTAACCACCACTGTTTGCTTTCTTCGCCCGGTGTGGTGTACTCAACCCCTCCCTCCTTCTCGGATAGAAATGCTGGCCGACTCGCTCGCCTTCTCGAGCGACTTCCAACGCTTTCGCCTCTTGGGCGAGGTGTCGCAGCTCTTCTCCTTTCTATCCTTCTTTCTTTTAGATTCCATATCCATTCTAACAAGACCAGCCTTGCCATTGCTTATTCGGTGTTCCAGCAGCTCTCTACTGCACATCGAGACAATCGGCCGCATTGCAGTCGAATGATCGATCTTCTGCCGAGTTCCCCCCCTCAGCTCACGCGATAATCGGGACAGAGAGAATGGACTTGATTCACGCCCAGGCAAGAACGAGAGCAAGAATTTCCACGTCCAGTAGGAACACCCCTCACTCTCGTCAGCTGTACATACGTCACCTTCCATTGTCTTAGCGAATATTTCAACGTACTCCTGCGTGCCGGGAAGTCCCTTCCTTACCCTACCAGTCTTATTCGGAACCCGCTTTAAGCGAGAGTAGGAAGATCTAGCCCAGGTACGCAGGCGAACAGCGGGATCGCACAGCACTTATATAATAGATCGCGCGTGAATGTACACGATTGGAGGAACTTCCACCCCTGTCATTTAGTGCTCGCTCGCGCAGAACGGAAGACCAAGCATAGGCACGCGAAGGGCACTTTTTCAGATTTCCTTCCCATCCCTTCTGAGTTTTGTGTCTGCTTTGGGGGATTCAACAGTTTTACGTAATGAGATGTGGCCTGCCTTACTAGGTCCCATTCTAGGGACGGGGAGGGTCTAGTATACAATTTGAGCTCTATGTCTCATTCAGTCCTTCGCAAGCTTCCTTCAAAGGAAGAGTCCATAGGCGCGAATACTCGGATTGGGCTTGGAAGTCCCCACTGAGCGGTCTTTCTATTGATGCACCGGATGCTTGTCCGAAAGCTCTGTTATCTCTATCTTAGGTACTATTCCCCAACCAATAGCTCGCTGGCCGCTATCACTTCATTCGTTCGTTTCGTACACTCCACTTGCTTTAGTGCTCGCTCCGGTACACTCTTGGGTTGGATATACAGATCTACGACCAACCTCCCCTTCGCCAGTTGGAAATAGAGGCAAGAGGTCGCCCAAACCCGTGTTTTTTGCTTGTAGGGAGAGGCAGATGAAAAATTGGGTCATTGATCGGTCTGTCCGCTGAAAGCGAGAGGAATGGGCGACGGGAAACTAGGAGTGGCTCTACTGTTAAGGAGATAAACGGAATTAGAGTGACCGCGGAATGTGGGACGACAATAGAGGTTCCCGCTTTCAGAGTTTAGGTACAGGGTCAGGGATTCCGTCGCGCTTGATTACAAGAAGCTCAAAAGAGAAGGCCAACTCCACTATAAAGGGGAACAGTGGCCACTCGACCGACTATCATGAACGAAGTGAGGGTGGTCTACGATCAGGCTGATCTTTGATCAGAAGTGGTATACGATCAGCTGGGATCCCTTAGGATAGAGACGGAAGGTCTTAAGAAATGGAATCAGGTCTTTGACGATCCAGTATTAGCTAGCAAGTGTATGGACTCATACTTTGATGACTCCCTATTATCGCGTGAGCTTCACCCTTGGAACGTATCATCTACTCTCGACTTGACTAGAACATTTCTTTAGCGGGCATCAAGAACCGGAATTGATATAACATATGCCCCTATCTTTGGTCCATAGCTAGCAACTCACCGTACCAAGCGCGGCAGCCTCACCCCCTCGGGAACCCTAATGGGACGAGACGAGTCCGGTCAACAGATACTAGATGAGACCTCGTCTTCAGTACTCTCAGTACTCCCAGACCAGGGCTAGTCACTTTTTATCCCCATAAGTACGACAATCTCTCCTTCACTCGGCAGGGCACGGGCATCAGCCTTAATTGAATAAAGTACGTTTCCGTTTTCACGAGCAGAAAGACGATTGATTGAAGCAGGCAACGAAGGGGACGAAGTAGCAGCAGCTTTATACGATATTGGGCAGATTGCCAATACCCCTTTTATAACGTAGTTGGGGATTCGGCCTGGTTCCATAGAGGCAGGGGCCCTGTCGTTCGAAGGGGACTTAGAGTGCACTTTGCGAAGCTTCTTTTAGATAAAAAATAAGCGGGATTGTGGAGCTGTGAAGCGGCAAAGCCGACACCCCACTTGCGCTTTTAGCTTAGGTTTCTGAGTTAGGAACTTGCCTTTTAGTTAGGACTTGTCCTGGTAAAGGGTCAACCGGCCCAGGAGACAAAAGTGGAAGCTGGCTTGGTGCCCTATTCGGTGAAAGGTT
>JAREIK010002336.1:76971-114471 GCA_029783825.1 Sapria himalayana | reverse complement strand
TAAAAGAAGGAGGAGGACCATGACGTCGACGAACAAACATGGAAGAATCCGCACGGCTACAGTGGAACCAAAAGGAAGCAGTGAGAAACGAGCTCCATTTCTTTTCTTAAAGCAGGCACCAAGAGCTTACAACAAAAGAAAGGGGAACTTTGAATAACACTAGTATGCTGATCCAGATCAGCATCCTTTTTCCTTTAGTGCGTAGGCGAAGTGAGTTGGCTGTTTCGAGCTAGTGACCGCTGATTTCGGAACTATTGACATATTAGATCGGTATATGCTTCACACATGCAAGTCGGGCGGGAAGGGATCGAGTCGAATGAAAGCAAAACAAAAGTATACGGGAACCCATGCATGCTACAAGAAAGCTTGTCTTTCCGTCTGGTCCAATAGATGTAACTGGCACCTTTCAGGTCGAGTCTGAAGCCCTTTCGAATGCCAGACGTTTCCTCATCTTTAAAGAAATGCTGAACACATTGAATTCTATGCTTGACTTCCTCATTATCAGTCCATGGGGACCTCTGAACGTCAGCCAGAAAAAGGCGTGGAAGCCCCTGGTTCAAGTGGTACACATCCACTCACACTAGGATCGTAAAAGTTCGGAGGAAAGATTGCCTCCTTTTCATAGGGAGGATGCTGGTATCAACCGAGAAAGAAAAGCCCAAGGATCCTAGGAGCTCTCAACCGCATTTCAGTGAGCTCTTCAGACAATGTTCTACAAGCTGCTCAAGCTGCCGCACTTTTTCCTTATTGAGCAGCAAGTTCCCATGAGAAAAAGCTTCACCGACTGCTCCTCAGATTGCTCATGATGATTCATCTTGAATTTCAAGGCAATTCCTTCTGGCCCGCAGCCGAATGTGGAAGAGACAGCGGGGACTTTTGTCAACAATCCTGATGCCAGCGTTCCTAGCCTTGAATCGGCGGATTCGCGTAAACGGAGCGAAAGTGGTGCAGTGACGGAAGTTTTCCTCTTTCTTTTTTACTTTCTAGGTAGCCCGTCTTGACAACACTTGGAAAAAGCTTGACTTAGCTCAAGCAATGCCCCTCCCATGCCTTTCTTGGTTGGACAAACCCAACCGGCGATTTCCGACAAGTCTTTCTTCCTTTTTAGAGCGAGAAGCGGAACTCAACTCAAAGAAAGCTTGATTTATGGATAACCAATTCATTTTAAAATATAGTTGGGAGACTATCCCCAAGAAATGGGTAAAAAAAATAGAAAGATCGGAACATGGGAATAGATCTGATACCAATTCGGATTACCTCTTGAAATTGTTGTGCTTTCTGAAATTGCATACCTATACAAGGTTTCAAGTTTCGATCGATATTTGCGGAGTTGATCATCCCTCTCGAAAACTCAGATTTGAAGTGGTCTATAATTTACTGAGTACTCGGTATAACTCACGCATTCGTGTACAAACCAGTGCAGACGAAGTCACACGAATATCTCCGGTAGTAAGTCTATTTCCATCAGCCGGCCGGTGGGAGCGAGAAGTTTGGGATATGTTTGGTGTTTCTTTCATCAATCATCCGGATCTACGCCGTATATCAACAGATTATGGTTTCGAGGGTAATCCATTACGAAAAGACCTTCCTCTGAGTGGATATGTGGAAGTACGCTATGATGATCTAGAGAAACGTGTAGTTTATGAACCCATCGAGATTACCCAAGAATTTCGCTATTTCGATTTGGCTAGTCCTTGGGAACAGCGTAGCGACGGATAATTCCGAATAAGAATAAAATCAAGAGGTCCAGTCCATGGGACAAAGAAATAGGAAATGCTGCTATTTGCTTTGGAGAAAAAGCGGATCCAAGACCAGAATTGGACAAAGAGCTGCTTTGACGGTCTCAGATGCGGCATTCCCCATGACCGGTGTGAGCATGTTAGCACTTGACTTTCCCTCTTTTCTCGCACGAGGCAAGCAAGGCCAGGAAGATGGAATCGTCGAACAGGAGGAAAGGAAGCTGGCAGTCTCTGTTCTTGTGCTCGAATCCATGGTGCAAGCTGTGAATGAACTGCCTGACTGTCCGAGGAAGGTGAATAAAAAAAAGAGGCAGATAATGCCCAAGATTTAAAAGTTAATTTAGCATTATCTCTTTCAATTTAAAGCTTTGTTCCTGACTGACCTCCAACGCTCCCTTAATTAGAAAAAAAATACTTCCGAAAAAAAACGTGATGCCGAAGTAGGGAATTCCAGGCTGGGAGAACATATCTGCGAATCGGCTTGAGTTTAGGAGTTTCCCGGAAGCGGATCCGAGGGAGAAGACTCGGCCAAGACATCAGCTTCTTAGTTATAGTTCAAACTCGAAGCTTAGAAGACTCAGGCCTAGAGACTTGTGATAGTTATAGAAGAAGATGGCGCTTAGATGCCGCCTTTCCTCCCTTCCCCGGGCCGGGGTGGCGAAGGCCGGAGGCTAGTCTTTCAACTGGGCCCCTCCCCCCACTTGGGCTTAGTCTTTATAGAATGAATCTTTGGCTCCGGGGGAATGGATGTCGCTTGAACCGTCGATCCCGGAGGTTTCCTGCCACCTTAACACGATGCGCAGTTTACCGCGATGGTCTGCATTTCGCACCAGCTTACTCTTTTTTTTTATTTAGTGTTCCGCGAACTCAAGAACCACTGATTTTCAATGCTATAGCGGATGTAGTTTAATTGGGACCAAGACAAAGAAAGTGCTTCTATCGAGGAGGCCCACGCTTCTTGTGTTGAAGTAAGTACACCGGTGACGTAATCCATGGTCTTCTTCATTCTTTCCTAAGCTAAGAAGAAAGTGAGTCAATGAGAAAAATGTCTCTAAAGAGAATAAAGATCTATACTAGACTAAGGAAGGACGAGAGCCCGAAAACTGTGAATCTCGTATCTTCCTTTAGCAGCTCGATTTAGCAAGATCGCTGGTACTCTTTTCTGAGATAATCTCGTACTAACCACCACTGTTTGCTTTCTTCGCCCGGTGTGGTGTACTCAACCCCTCCCTCCTTCTCGGATAGAAATGCTGGCCGACTCGCTCGCCTTCTCGAGCGACTTCCAACGCTTTCGCCTCTTGGGCGAGGTGTCGCAGCTCTTCTCCTTTCTATCCTTCTTTCTTTTAGATTCCATATCCATTCTAACAAGACCAGCCTTGCCATTGCTTATTCGGTGTTCCAGCAGCTCTCTACTGCACATCGAGACAATCGGCCGCATTGCAGTCGAATGATCGATCTTCTGCCGAGTTCCCCCCCTCAGCTCACGCGATAATCGGGACAGAGAGAATGGACTTGATTCACGCCCAGGCAAGAACGAGAGCAAGAATTTCCACGTCCAGTAGGAACACCCCTCACTCTCGTCAGCTGTACATACGTCACCTTCCATTGTCTTAGCGAATATTTCAACGTACTCCTGCGTGCCGGGAAGTCCCTTCCTTACCCTACCAGTCTTATTCGGAACCCGCTTTAAGCGAGAGTAGGAAGATCTAGCCCAGGTACGCAGGCGAACAGCGGGATCGCACAGCACTTATATAATAGATCGCGCGTGAATGTACACGATTGGAGGAACTTCCACCCCTGTCATTTAGTGCTCGCTCGCGCAGAACGGAAGACCAAGCATAGGCACGCGAAGGGCACTTTTTCAGATTTCCTTCCCATCCCTTCTGAGTTTTGTGTCTGCTTTGGGGGATTCAACAGTTTTACGTAATGAGATGTGGCCTGCCTTACTAGGTCCCATTCTAGGGACGGGGAGGGTCTAGTATACAATTTGAGCTCTATGTCTCATTCAGTCCTTCGCAAGCTTCCTTCAAAGGAAGAGTCCATAGGCGCGAATACTCGGATTGGGCTTGGAAGTCCCCACTGAGCGGTCTTTCTATTGATGCACCGGATGCTTGTCCGAAAGCTCTGTTATCTCTATCTTAGGTACTATTCCCCAACCAATAGCTCGCTGGCCGCTATCACTTCATTCGTTCGTTCGTACACTCCACTTGCTTAGTGCTCGCTCCGGTACACTCTTGGGTGGTATACAGATCTACGACCAACCTCCCTCGCAGTTTGGAAATAGAGGCAAGAGGTCGCCCAAACCCGTGTTTTTTGCTTGTAGGGAGAGGCAGATGAAAAATTGGGTCATGCTCGGTCTGTCCGCTGGAAAGCGAGAGGAATGGGGCGACGGGAAACTAGAGGGCTCTACTGTTAAGGAGATAAACGGACTTAGTAGCTGACCGCGGAATGTGGGACGACAATAGAGGTTCCCGCTTTCAGAGTTAGGTACAGGGTCAGGGATTCCGTCGTGCTTGACTACAAGAAGCTCAAAAAATAAGGCCAACTCAACTATAAAGGGGAATAGTAGCCACTCGACCAACTATCATGAATGAAGTGAGGGTGGTTGTAGATCAGGCTTATGTTTGATCATAAGTGGTATACAATCAGCTGGGATCCCTTAGGATAGAGATGGAAGGTCTTAAGAAATGGAATCATGTCTTTGACGATCTAGTATTAGTTAGCAAGTGTATGGACTCAACTTTGATGACTTCCTATTATCGCGTGAGCTTTACCCTTGGAACTTATCGTCTACTCTCGACTTGACTAGAACATTTCTTTAACTCTTTCGTGGGTCTAGCATCAAGAACTAGAATTGATATCACACATGCCCCTATCTTTGGTCTATAGCTAGCAACTCACCGTACCAAGCACGACAGCATCACCCCCTCAGGAACCCTAATGGGACGAGATGAGTCCAGTCAACAGATACTAGATGAGACATTGTCTTCAGTACCCTCAGTACTCCCAGACCAAGACTAGTCACTTTTTATCCCCATAAGTACGACAATCTCTCATTCACTCGGTAGGGCACGGGCATCAGCCTTAATTGAATAAAGTAAAGTTTGGTTTTCATGAGCAGAAAGACAATTGATTGAAGCAGGCAACGAAGGGGACGAAGTAGCAGCAGCTTTATATGATATTGGGCAGATTTCCAATAACCCTTTTATAATGTAGTTGGAGATTCGGCCTGGTTCCATAGAGGCAAGGACCCTGTCGTTCGAAGGGGACTTAGAGTGCACTTTGCGAAGCTTCTTTTAGATGAAAAATAAGTGGGATTGTGGAGCTGTGAAGCAGCAAAGTTGACACCCCACTTGTGCTTTTAGCTTAGGTTTATGAGTTTGGAACTTGCCTTTTAGTTATGACTTGTCCAAGTAAAGGGTCAACCGGCCTAGGAGACAAAAGTGGAAGCTGGCTTGGTGCTCTATTCGGTGAAAGGTTTCATACTACCCTACTTTTTATCAAATAGGTTTTTGCTCTATGTTTCTAAATACTGAGAATGTCATTCTTTCTTGTCAAAATTTCATGTTAGTATCTTGCGTGCTCATGGTTGTTCTATGTGTTTCTAATTGCTATGTAGTAGGGACTTGAATCCTCGACCACATGGAGGTGTTTTCCTAATAAGCTAAACATGCCCCTGCCATACCGCTGAAGTGCAATTAGAAAGTAAATAGCCAGAGTCAGCCCTAAATGGCCTTCTTTTCCAACCAAAAAATATTTCTTTTTATACGGAAATGTCTTTCGAGCTGGGCCTTATGCAAGGTTAACTTTCGTGGTCAGAAAGGGGACAGAAACTAGTGAGGGAAACGAAGTTCACAACGGAAGAGTGATGACATTCCATGTCAGACAGGTGAGCAAAAATAGATGATTAGTACTAAAACAACTTGGAACCCCTATCTCCCACAGATGGAAGAGGTTAATGATTTGGTGGAAGAGGGGAAGTAGCCCAAAGGCAAGAGATGGCATAGCTCGAGTAGAGCTACTAGTTCTAGAACTGCCTCCTTATGAATCGGGTTAGAGCCATACATAGAGAAAGTTCCATTTTGATACCGAGAGTGACCTTCTCACTAAAACTAGGAATCACAGGAATAAAAACATTGTAGATTTCAAACCACATTTTCTGGGTGAAGGACTTCGACCTTAGACTGACTTAAATAACAAAACTAGCCCCACCCAATCAGAGGTTAAGTTGGAGATTGACGACCATAATCTATTCTAAAAAAAGGCTGGTTGAGCCCTTGTAATGGAAGACCGGCCAAACTAAAGAGAGTGACTTTCTCAAAAGAAGATAGAGGGCAACTGTTCACATTGTAGCTCGTGAAGTTCCACCGGGAGAGTGAGATCTCGCTATGAGACATAAAGTTATGACGTCACATAGGTCCTTTCGATAGCTCTGGGCACGCAACATAGTCGATCCTCAGGGTGAAGGGCTACTAACATGCCACGTCACACTGATTACAGACCCAGCTCATCTTGACCACTACGATATATGCTCGAAAGAGGGAGTTGTCTAACTGGTCGAGGCTTAGAGTGGCCATCTTCGACACCTCCTTAGCCCTATTTCCTTCTTTCTTGTGGACTATTTGCTCTTACGGCTAGTGTGCTATTGGTGTTTGGGTGCTTAGGGGACACAGAAGAGCGAAACCTCATCACACCAAGCTATGGGTGCAAGCATAACAATAGATACGCATAATCATCTCATACCTATCAATCTTCTCTGATCTTATCCGCTATTGAAAAAGAAAAAAGCCATTGGTAAACCAACACAAAAGGAATCGTCTCTTTTAACAAAAAATCCAAGCAAGCAATGGTGCATCCGTTTGATTTTATGGCCTGGAAGAAAGTTAGTTTGAAAGAGAAAAGAACGAAGGGAAGAATCGACGAGGAGGAAAAGATGGAATCAAAGCGTGACGAGATTTTGAAATCTTGAATGAGAAAGATCAATCATCATGTTAGAGGGTGCTAAATTAATTGGAGCTGGAGTAGCCACTATTGCTTTGGCAGGAATAACAGTAAGGATCAGACATGTTTTCAGCTCTTTGATCCATTCTGTTGCCCGAAATCCATCCTTAGTGAAACAATTATTTGGTTATGCCATTTTGGGATTTGCTCTCACCGAGGCCATTGCCTTGTTTGCCCTAATGATGGCCTTTCTCATTTTATTTGTCTTTTAATTTCAACCTACTATCCTTGGGAAAGTCCTCCTAGACTGAATTGAATCTTTCATTTATTCACAAAATGTGGATTTGACAGATCTATCCAACCCTCGAAAAGAGCTAGAGTGGGAATGAGGGTCGGAATCAAGAAAGGAAGCTGTTGATGAGTCAGGCTCAATCTCATCTTAATCTCTCCTGCATACCTAGATGAGAAGGCAAAAAGTTTAGATGGAGGGGATTCGGAAGAGTAGTTCGAGGGTAGAATCGTCTGACTAAAAAGAGCAGTGGCATTCCTCCTTTACTCTAAATTCAAAAAATAACTTTTGGCATTTGCTTCCATAGCAGTGGAACTCACAACTCGTCAGAAAGTCGAATTACCAAATTTTACATGAATTTGAAAGTGGATGAGATCGATCGAGTGATCTTTGTTGGAGATGGAATTGCACGTGTTGATGGATTGAATGAGATTAAAGCTGGGGAAATGGTGAAATTTTCCAGCGGTGTGAAAGGAATAGCCTTGAATCTTGAGAATGAGAATGTAGGGATTGTTTTATTTGGTAGTGAGACCACTATTAAAGAAAGAGATCTTGTCAAGCACACTGGATCTATTGTGGATGTTCATGCGGGTAAGGCTATGCTAGGGAGTGTGGTCGATGCATTGGGAGTACCTATTGATGGAAGAGGGGCTCTAAGCGATCATGAGCGAAGACGTGTCGAAGTGAAAGCCCCTGGGATTATTGAACATCAATCTGTGCACGAGCATATGCAAACAAGCTTAAAAGTGGTAGATAGCTTGGTTCCTATAGGGAGTGGTCAATGAGAACTTATAATCAAGGACTGACAAACTAGAAAAATAGCAATAGCTATCGATACCATATTCAACCAAAAGCAAATGAACTCAGAGGCTACCTCCGACAAAATGGAAAAATAGCTATAGCAATTGGACAGAAACACTCAACTGTGGCACAATTAGTTCAAATTCTTTCAAAAGTGAATGCTTTGGAATATTCCATTCTTGTAGCTGCCCCTGCTTCAGATTTTGCTCCTCTGCAATTTCTGGCCCCATATTCTGGGTGTGCCATGAGGGAATATTTCCGCGATAATAGAATGCACGCATTAATAATCTATGATGATCTTAGTAAATAGGTCATGGCATATCAACAAATGTCCTTATTGTTACGCCGACCACCAGGTTGTGAGGCTTTCCCAGGCGATGTTTTCTATTTACATTCTCGTCTCTTAGAAAGAGCCACTAAAAGATCAGACCAGATAGGTGCAGGTAGCTTGACCACCATACCCATCATTAAAACAGAGCTCTTTTATCATGGAATTCGACCTGCTATTAACATTGGCTTTTTTGTTAGTCATGTCAGGTCTGCCGCTCAGTTGAAAGCTATGAAATAAGTCTGTGGTAGTTTAGAACTGGAATTGGCACAATATTGCGAAGTGGCCACCTTTGCTCAATTTGGCTCAAACCTTGATGATGAGACTCAAGCATTACTCAATAGAGGTGCAAGGCTGACAGAAGTACTGAAACAACCACAATATGCACCACTTCCAATTGAAAAACAAATTCTAGTCATTTATGCAGCTATCAATGGATTCTCTGATCGAATGCCACTAGACAGACTTTATAGATATGAAAAAGCCCTTCTAAGTAGTATAAAACCAGAATTACTACAAGCACTTTTAGAAAAAGGTGAGTTAACTAAGGAAAGAAAGATGCAACTAGATGCATTCTTAAAGGAAAGCACTTTCCCTTTCCACAGAGAGCCCTCAGTCAACCAGTAGCATTATGGATTTGTCATGCTAACATTATGACCCTAGTTGATACAAAATATCTTCAAATAGAATGAGCAAAGAACAACCCAATTCCTCTATTTGTATTTGATGTCGATTCATCCACACTTTCATTCCTTGTAGAGTGCTTGTTGGCTGGAGTTGTATGAGCGGTCACGTCCACGTACGATTTAGTGAGAAGGGCAGTTGAAAGAAAGGGCCTTGTTGTACCTTAGTCTCGTCTTCAATGGGGTCTGCTCTTTTTTTTGGGGGGAGTATGCCAATATGATCTTAATGAAGTGCGGGGCTTTGCATCTGACACTCGTTGGGCTTGGAGCCTGCATCCCGGTGTTTTTTGTGCAATAAAACATTTCGGTTGAAGACTAGTGGTAGGTGGTCCCACAGAGCTTTTGTAGAAGGGCAGCCTAATGTGTAAGGACAACAAGGAACTGTGGCGAACCCTCAAACGACCTAGACCTATTTAAGATGAGGGGGAGATCCTCAATAGTGGTGACCCTTTAACTCTTCCACAGACTGATACATGTACCGAATGCTCATACTAGGAAGGGGGGTTGTTCTTGTTATGAGAATGAGATTTTTTTCTCATCCACTCAGGAGGGTGTGGACAGACCTGCATGGATTACTGGTGATGGTGACAAGAATGGTGGGGAAGTGAACAGTACCCAACGACATTCAGGGATGGATGTAGACCCCTCTGGCATGGATAATCATTCCGGTCTTGGGAGAGGCGGCGACCATTCTCAAGAACCAAAAGGAGGTCAGCCCTATGAGTCACTGAACTGACGACATGAGGGCCTTGATCTATCATCAATCAGGTAATTACTTCAATTACTTAAGAAGACAGAAAGAAGGGTCGAAGTTTAGACTACTCATAGTAGTTTTACCTATCGAAAAGATCATGAAAGAGGCAATCAAAATGGTACTCGAATATATTTATGATTCAGAGTTTCCAGACACATCGCACTTCCGTTCGTGTCGAGGCTGCCACTCGGTCCTCAGACAGATCAAAGAAGAATGGGGAACCTCTCACTAGTTTTTAGAATTCGACATCAGGAAATCTTTTCACACCATCGACTACATCGACTCATCGCCATCTTTAAGGAAGACATCGACGATCCCAAGATCTTTTACTCAATTCATAAAGTCTTTTTCATCGGACAACTCGTAGGAGGTGAGAAGGGTCCCTACTCCATCCCACACAGTATACTACTATCGGCCCTACCAGGCAACATCTACCTACACAAGCTCGATCAAAAGATAGAGAGGATCCGACATAAGTATGAAATTATGATTGTTCAGAGAATAAGATCGGTTCTATTAATGACAGGTCGTATTGATGACCAAGAAAAGGATGGAGAAGAAGCAATCTTCAATGCTCCCCAAGGCAAAATAGCTCTTTTTTTGGGAGGGTAATCCAAAGCAAAGCGGTCTTTCATTCCCTTGTTTCGTTGTGGCACACCCCTCGGCCTAGGAAGGACCAGAAAATGCATTCGGCACTTGCTGCCTTTATGAATAAGCCCTCGAGTCTCCTTTGCGCCACCTTACTAATGGAATCTTCCAGTTTGACCCTTCTGGCCGAATTCTATGGCCGAGAACACTGTAATAATAAGAATTGGGCCATGAGAGACATTCTTAAGTCTTGCAAAAGAAAGGGGATGCTGATAGAGCTGGGCGGGGAGGCGAGACTAGTTATCAGGTCAGAGAGACGCCTGGCCCGTAAGCTAGCTCCCTTAAAAACCCATTACTTAATCTATCTTTCTTATGTGCGATATGCCAATGACTTACAACTGGGAATCGTAGGTGTCGTAGAGTTTCTGATAGAAATACAAAAACGTATTGCCCAATTCCTACAATCTGACCTGACAGGCTCGGCAGGATCAACAACAATAGCTGCATAGAGTACGGTAGAATTCCTCGGTACGATCATTCGAGAAGTTCCTAAGATGACAACGACTCCTATACAATTCTTTCGAGAGCTGGAGAAGCATATATGGGTAAAGCACTGTATCCATCAAACTACTTGCCACCTACGCTCTGCCATCCATTCCAAGTTTATGAACCTAGGTAATAGTATCCCTATCAAACAGCTTACGAAGGAGATGAGCGAAAAAAGGGAGTCTACTGGATGGGGTAGCGGAGGCTCTTGGAACAGCTGGAGTAAGAAGTCCCCAAGCGATCATCTTATCGGGGACCTTCAACCACATCCGGCAAGGATCAAGGGGGATCTCATTGTTGCATAGCTCAGGTCAGCGCAACGTGCCATCAGATGTTCAACAGGTAGTCTCACGATCGGGCATGAGTGTCCAGTTGTATACTCCCACGGGTTTGGAGGTAGCGGGGGAAGGAGGGGGACACTGGGCTGGATCTATCAGTAGAGAATTCTCCATCAAGATCGAGGTGCCTATCAAAAAGATACTCCGAAGGCTTCAGGATTGAGGTCTTATTAGTCCAAGAAGACGCTGGCCAGTCCATGTTGTCTGCTTGATGAGCGTCAATGACGGATACATCGTAAATTGGTTCATGGGCATCGCGATCAGTCCTCTGTCCAACTACAGGTGCCGCGACATCCTTTACCAAGTCCAAACGATTGTCGACCACCAGATCCGTTGGTCAGTAATATTCACCCTAGCCCACAAGCACAAATCCTCAATGTGGAATATAATCTCAAAGTACTCCAAAGACACAAATATAGTAAATCAAGAATGTGGACAGACCCTTGCAGAGTTCCCCAACAGCATAGAGCTTGGGAAGCTCGGCAAGATCCGAACAACAAGGAGCACTCAAAGACTAGTCTAGTCTGTTTCTTTTTTTTTTTGATAAAAGATAAGCCCGCAGATCTGACGCTAATGTCTTCTTCGATCAAGTTGTTGTAGCAAAACAACAAAATAAAGCAAAAACATATGAATAGCATTCATAGTTGTAGACATGCTTTTAAGCTGTGCTAATGGTGGCAAAGGATAAGGTACTCCCACATGAGAAATCGAGGAGACTCCATAGAGAATGAATGAGTCAGTGAGAATGGTCAACATGAAGTTTCTTTGGCAACAATTTTTTCCAAGCAAGAGGGGACAAGCTTGTCTCAGCATTAAGAAAAGAGATAATCTTATCAAAGAATTTGTAGCAGTGAGAGTAAAAAGGACTGATCGTGATCAGTGATCGGAAAGTCTACTTAAGTTGTTTGAGTCTTTTAGTGCCCATAAAAGAATGGCAAAGGAAAGGGGAAAAGCCATGATGATCAGGAAAAGGTGGTGTTGGTCACGACTATGGCCTTGTTTGCCAATATTTCAGATAGTTGGTGGATCGAGTCATCACCTCCTCTTTTCTTCCGAAAGCAAAAATTGGAAGGTGCGAATAGGTTCTTCATATGTCTAGGGGTAATGGCACTTTGACTGTAATCAGAGGCCGAGGGAATGTGTAATTGCTGTTGAAAAATGGAAAGTAAGAAGAGGTTTCAAATATTTCTTTTCTTTTTGTACCTGAAAATAAACTACCATCAATGAGAAGAGCCTTTACATTCTATTATATTAGTCAAGCACTAGCCTGCTACTTCTAGCAGCTTGCTCTTGCCCCAGAATACTTTTTTCTAGATTAAGAGGTTAGTAAGGGGCTGCTTCTGGGCACTCAAGGAAACGAGATTCCGACCAAGCCTGGCCTGAGGTAGAGCATTAGTCGTCAAGGCAGCCTACCTTTTTTTGTTATAGGTTTCTAGGATTAGGGGTGGAGAGCTTGATCATCTCATAGAAAGCTTGATTTATGGATAACCAATTCATTTTTAAAATATAGTTGGGTGACTATCCCCAAGAAATGGGTAAAAAAATAGAAAGATCGGAATATGTGAATAGATCTGATACCAATTCGGATTACCTCTTGAAATTGTTGTGCTTTCTTAAATTGCATACCTATACAAGGTTTCAAGTTTCGATCGATATTTGCGGAGTTGATCATCCCTCTCGAAAACTCAGATTTGAAGTGGTCTATAATTTACTGAGTACTCGGTATAACTCATGCATTCGTGTACAAACTAGTGCAGACGAAGTCACGCGAATATCTCCGGTAGTCAATCTATTTCCATCAGCTGGCCGGTGGGAGTGAGAAGGTTGGGATATGTTTGGTGTTTCTTTCATCAATCATCCAGATCTATGCCGTATATCAACGGATTATGGTTTCGAGGGTCATCCATTACGAAAATACACTCCTCTGAGTGGATATGTGGAAGTACACTATGATGATCTAGATAAATGTGTAGTTTATGAATCCATCGAGATTACCCAATAATTTTTCTATTTCGATTTGGCTAGTCCTTGGGAATAGCGTAATGATGGATAATTCTGAATAAGAATAAAATCAAGAGGTCCAGTCCATTGGACAAAGAAATAGGAAATGCTGCTATTTACTTTGGAGAAAAGTGGATCCAAGACTAGAATTGGACAAAGAGCTGCTTTGACGGTCTCAAATGTGGCATTCCCCATGACCGGTGTGAACATGTTAGCACTTGACTTTCCCTCTTTTCTCGCACGAGGCAAGTAAGGCCATAAAGATGGAATCGTCAAATAGGAGGAAAGGAACCTGGCAGTCTTTATTCTTGTGCTCGAATCCATGGTGCTAGCTGTGAATGAACTGTCTGACTGTCCGAGGAAGGTGAATAAAAAAAAGAGGCAGATAATGCCCAAGATTGAAAAGTTAATTTAGCATTCTCTCTTTCAATTGAAAGCTTTCTTCCTGACTTACCTCCAATGCTCCCTTAATTAGAAAAAAAATACTTCCGAAAAAAAAACGTGATGCCGAAGTAGGGAATTCCAGGCTAGGAGAACATATCTGCAGATCAGCTTGAGTTTAGGAGTTTCCCGGAAGCAGATCCGAGGGAGAAGACTCGACCAAGACATCAGCTTCTTAGTTATAGTTCAAACTTGTAGCTTAGAAGACTCAGGCCTAGAGACTTGTGATAGTTATAGAAGAAGACGACACTTAGATGCCACCTTTCCTCCCTTCCCCGGGGTTTGAAGGCCCTTTCCCTTTTTTTATTTTCAAGCTTACTTTTCAGTTCATAAAGGGAGTTCTCTATCTGAATCTATAGCATGGAAAACTAGATAATAGCAAGCCAATCTATCTAATAAGAATCCCAGCTTCTAGCCTATAAAAGAGTGTTTCGGGCACTAAGGCTCGAACTTGCTTTCAGCTCAACCTAGGGCTCAGGAAGCTCAAGCTGATTGATGCCAACTTACTCTTCCTTCATTGCCTTTACCCAAGACGGATCAGTAGATGTTTGATAAAAGTTTTTGGGCTCTCTTGCAACTGATTTGAGTTGAGCAGCAAAAATCTTCAGTGGATTACTTTCTTTATAATTGCTTTGTTTATTAAGCTTGTGTAGCTGAGTGGGCATGCTTGTAGTGTATGAACGAGCATCCTGAGTAGGTGGCATCGAGCAGTCTTAGTAGAGTTACCAACAACTGAGTTATGTGGAGAACCTATCAAAGTTTCATAAGGGAAAGTGGGCTGCCAGAGCAGGTAAAGTAAAGTCAGAGTGGAATTGCCCTCAGAGTCATTATGAAAATATATTTTGCACAATTGAAGTTGTTCGAAAGGGGAGAAAAAGGGGGTCTCATAATTTCCCTCAGAGTCATTATGAAAATAAAACTTTGCACAATTGAAGTTGTTCGAAAGGAGAGAAAAAGGGGGTCTCATAAAAATGACCATTATGAGAAATGTAGATGCGGTTCGTCTTGTGATCAAGTTTATCCTTTCTATACGGACCAAGGGATATGGATAGCATGCACACCCAAATACCTGAAAGTGAGAGTCAGTGGGTGGAGAACATAACTTCATGAAGAGATTATCAATAAAAGGCTTTGGGGTGGGAGCCTTTTCATAAGAGAGGAAGGCACTAAGACCCGCTAGGACTCTAAGGGAAGAAAGAAGTCCTAGTGAGGTGCAATGCTAAAACTGTGATCGGTAAACAAACCCTACAGAAGTCGGAATAGGATACTTCACTAAGGAAGTAGTACCGGCGGTTAACTATACATAGCCTTTCAGAGTTGTGTTTGGGTATGGAATGGATAGGCCATAAGTGGCTGCCTATCATACTGCCAATTGTGTGGGCGGGTCATTACTCCTTCATTCTGGCTCTACTTCATTCAATATTAACAAGACGGCACACACAGGACAAGATGTCAAATCAATAAAAAAACTAGCCATTGAAAGGTGTAGATGAAGCCTTTTCCTTTTCTGCCAGAAAACACTTGAAGGATACGAGGCATCAGACTATTGATCTTCTTAAGAGGGAACCGCTACTACATCCAATCCATTGAAAGGTGAAGGCAATGCTAAATGCAGATGCAGACCAATTGGGTTCTTCCCTTTGCTAGGGGGTGATGCTACTAGGTTTTTCGCGAATATGAGGTTCAAGTACTACCATCCTATGTTGGTTGAGTTTGCTGTGTAATTTCAACAATGCCTTTCGAAGACGAAAAGGCCTTAGCTGCATCTTTCGAGAAAAGAAAGAATAGGTGTCACACTGATGATTAGGAGAATGTATCTTATGGCTTAGAGAAGGGTGCTTCTGCCCAGATCTATGATTGATCTAGGATTCCCCGAGACGAGACAAACTATCGATTCTCCGATAAATGTCAATGACTTATTTCCGAGACTTCAACATACATGTTTGGTAGTGGCAAGGAGTGTTTTTGACTTCCTAACACGGATACCAAGGTAGCTGAGTAGTGAGGAATAGGAATACTTTGACTTTCAGTTTCTAAGCAAGCTGTGGTACAATCCCTCCTTTATTTCAGCTCATTCCGAGCTCACAAGCGAAGTTTTGGCATGTCAAGTCTTGTCATACCTTTTCCTACTCCTGAGCTACCTTGAGTTTAGAATCTTCATTGAGCTTTATCCACTACAATAAAGTCTTACCCTATCCTTCTCAATAGCTTTACCAGCGATGTTGGGAGGAGAAGTTCTATTCACTTCCCCCTTTGCCTATCTTCATGCTCTGCCAGTATACCACTTTGAAAACCATCCTTCCCAGTTAGTCCTCATAAGAACAAAGCATGGAAAGATTGTCCGTCTAATCTAACTAATAAGTAGTATCCCCTCCCTAAAGCTCAGCTCAGCTCGGTGATCAAAAAGAGGACTTTTTCATTAGAAATCGTATTCGTAGCTTAGTCGCCAGTACAGAGACTGCACCACAAGGGTAGAGAAGTAGTTTACTTGCGAAAACTTCACTATAGACTGCTTTCTTAGCCTATAACTCTACCTCTGAAAAGTAGTGCTATGAGGATGCACTTTGCGTCTTTCGTTCCATCGACCCTCAAACTCTTCAAAAGAAGCATTCCTTTACTACTTTTCTTTATACGGATGAAAACTCTGAGGAGAAAGCACGACTTGAAAGAAATATAGCAAGAAGTTCCTTGCTTGAGCCTTAGTCCGTTTTCAGTCAAGTCCTATTCTTACCGCTCCGGGTGAATGAATGATTCTAAGATTAGGAAGGAAGGTATGTTTACGATTCCACGCATCTGCTTATATAAAAGTATATAAAGATTCAAGTGAGAATATGAGTGGGAGTTGATTCGTCTCGGGACCCAAAGAACTATGGTTAGCTTTTTTGGAAGTGAATGAGGAATAGGAAGAACTAATCAAAGCCTATAATTACTAACAGCAAAATATTTACTAAAAAGCCATCTTCGGAGCATAAAAAGGAAGTCTGATGTAAAGAGATTACTTGTTAAATTATCCCTCAGGAATGAAGTGTTTGGTCCGATAGGACTGAACTACCTTCTAATCTGCTATGAGCATTTAGCTTGGCACTCAGAAAGAATAGGATCCTTTTTTAGTGTTGTTGTTTAGCGATTACGCATAGCCCTTTGTCTTTCAAAAGATGTGAGCTGTGCCAATACAAACCTTATCCCACGAAAGGCCGGATGTATAGAAACTTTCTTGTTCACACTTATCAGCTTTGCTCTTTGGACTTCTTTTAAGTACCTTCGCCTTGGGATGGGAAAGACCTAGCGATTGCCGGGGCATATGAAAAATATTTGAAATTTCCAGATGTGGAGATTTGATGTTGAAAATGCCACTCCTTCTACCGATATTCCTACTTCTAGAACGAAGGGAAAACTAACTATCAAAAAAGCTATCTCCTAATCCCTAGCCTTTGTCTTCTTTAGCCTTTGACATTGCAAGTTTGAAAACAACGAACTCACCTGGACGACTGGTTTTGCCATCGAAAAAAATCCTGGAATTATGCTTTCGAATGAAGACTCTTCCTCCAATTTTGCCTACCGCAAGCGAATAGTTCTTTCTTCACTTCATTATTGTAATGTACCTTGGGTACACTGAACACAAATCCCATTATGACAAAGAAAACAACATCAGAGTACTCCACACTATTTATTTCTCCCTTCGCTATGATCTTCATTCATTTCGAGTCTTAGAAAGAGACAGACTTGAAAAGGACTTGTGGTGTTGAGGGTAAAAGAAAGCATGAGCCTAAGTAAGGGAATCTAGATGCCTATTTATGGAATATGGAATAAGAAAAAAACACTAGGCTAAAGAGCCTTATCCTCTCACATTGATGAGGACTCTCCCAATCCGGGATAAATGATGTGATATGTGATAATATACATATATATATATATATATATATCTAGATTATCACGGTCCCAACAGTATCTTGATTCAATTTCAATAGTAAAAGATAGGCTCCATTTAAAATCAATCTGTGATTCCTAGGTAGGACTTCTTTTAAGTACCTTCGCCTTGTGATGGGAAAGATCTAGCGATTGCCGAGGCATATGAAGTACTTCGAAACTATTGGATGCGGAGATTTGATGTTGGAAATGCCACTCCTTCTACTGCTATTCCCACTTCTGGAATGAAGTGAAAACTAGCTATCAAAAAAGCTATCTCCTAATCCCTAGTTTTTGTCTGCTTAAGCCTTTGACACTACATGTTTGAAAACAACGAACTCACCTGGACCACCGGTTTCACCATTGAAGGAAATCCTGGACTTATGCTTTCAAATCTCTTCCTCCAATTTTTCCTACCACGGGCGAAGTCTTCACTTCACTTCATTATTGTAATGTATATTGGGTACACTGAACACAAATCCCATTTCGACAAAGAAAATGACGTCGGAGTACTCCACACTATCTATTTCTCCTTTCGCTATGATCTTCATTCATTTCGAGTCTTAGAGAGAGGTAGACTTGAAAAGGACTTGTGGTGTGGAGGGTAAAAGAAAGCATGAGCCTACGTAAGGGAATCTTGATGCCTATTTATTGAATATGGAATTAGAAAAAAAAACACTTGGCTAAAGAGCCGTATCCTTTCACACTGATGAGGACTCTCCCAATCCGGGAGAAATGATGCGATATGTGATACTATATATATATATATATATCTAGATTATCACGATCCCAACAGTTTCTTGATTCAATTTCAATAGGAAAAGATAGGTCCCATTTAAAATCAATATGTGATTCCTAGGTAGGACTTCTTTTAAATACCTTCACCTTGGGATGAAAAAAACCTAGCGATTGGCAGGGCATATGAAGAATACTTCGAAACTGCTGGATGCGGAGATTTGATGTTGGAAATGACACTCCTTCTACTGCTATTCCCACTTCTAGAACGAAGTGAAAACCATCTATCAAAAAAGCTATCTCCTAATCCCTAGTCTTTGTCTACTTTAGCCTTTGACACTGCATGTTTGAAAACAACAAACTCACTTGGACCACCGGTTTCACCATCAAAGACAATCCTAGACTTATGCTTTCGAATGAAGACTCTTCCTCCAATTTTACCTACTGCAGGTGAATAGTTCATTCTTCATTTCGTTATTGTATTGTACCTTGGGTACACAGAACACAAATCTCATTTCGACAAAGAAAATGATGTCGGAGTACTCCACACTATCTATTACTCCTTTTGCTACAATCTTCATTCATTTCGAATCTTAGAGAGAGACAGACTTAAAAAGGACTTGTGGTGTGGAGGCTAAAAGAAAGCATGAGCCTACGTAAGGGAATCTAGATGCCTATTTACGGAATATAGAATTTGAAAAAAAACACTAGGCTAAAGAGTCGTATCCTCTCACACTGAAAAGGACTCTCCCAATCCGGGAGAAATGATGTGATACGTGATTATATATATATATATATATATTTAGATTATCACGGTCCCAACAGTATCTTGATTCAATTTCAATATGAAAAGATAGGTCCCATTTAAAATCAATATGTGATTCCTAGGTTGGACTACTTTGATGTCTTTGATTTTTCTTCTTTATTGGATAGCCAATGTCGATCCTTTTATCAAGTGTGAAATTGCACTATTCAGGAAAGTTTTAAAATAGAGCTTAAACTGTGTAAAATTCCCAATATAAGAAGTTATAAAGTGCAGGCCCTCTTTCAATTCAAAGTCAGTATAGCTCAAGTGGTAAGCACATTTAGTCTTTCTGAAGCCTTTATCCTAATTTTTTTAATGGGATGATCCATAGGATGTTGACCTAGTTGGGAATAGACCCATAGCATTCTCTAGGAAAATGAGAATCTCTTACCCTATTTATTTTATATTGCCTTTATAGAACTTTTCGAGGGCATGCACAAGTGGTGGAGCCAAGCCAGTTTCAGTCCTCAAGCAATCTAGGTAGATTGGGGTGTAAGGGAGTTTTGAAGTCAGGGTGACGGGGAGGGCAGAATACTTTCATATTATTTATTATCCATTCCTCTTTTAGGAGTTAATGAGTTCCATTGATAAAAGATTATAGGTAAAGGTTGGTTACCTTGCAACCATTGTCCACTCAGTAGGAGTGTCCTTTCATCCAGTGGGAGAAAAGCAAATCCACTCCTATTGCAGCTGAAGTCTCTCTTGAAATGAAAAGAAATTCAAATGGAACTTTCATAGGAAAGATATCGTGAAAGGCATTGAGGCTAGTGGGAAAGTAAGCAAAGTAAAGGTCGTCAGGATCGGACAATGGAAAGTAAATTTCAAAAGGACCTTTCCAGGCTGAGATCCAGTTTCAATTGTAGTGTAAGTTGGAGAAAAAAAAGACAGTTCCCTACTTTTGCGAGTCACATAGTCCCTTTTCGCTTTGCTCGAGTCACTTTTTCTATATCAATGTTTGTATAGAAAGGTGAAATGAGGTCAAAGTGATAGGGTTGGGGAAAGAAAGGAAAATGTCCCCAGAGGTTGGTAAATCAGTGTGGGTTAGCCACTCGTTTGAGCATGCGCCATTTTCCTAACTTCCAAAAAGCCGTTGAGCATATGTGTCGCCTAATACTTTGGTCGAACATCCGGCTGAAGAAGGCATCTGGTTTAAAGACGTGTTCCGAAACCAGTAATCATCAGAATATGCAATTACCCGATCAGAATATACAAAACTTGATCCGGAAGGAATGTCATTAAGTGAATGAGTCCTCATAAGCACATAGGGAAAAGAGCTTGGAGCTCGTTGTTCACCATTTGCTGTTGCACATGGGCGAGACAAAGAAAAGCCTCCTCTATATAGCTGAGCAGCAAGAACTACACTTTCATTAGTGGAGGTGATTAAATATATTGTCCACACTCTTGTCTGCTAAGCGAAGCAAGGTTTTTCAAAACCAATTACTCCAATAATAATGGCATCGGTAGAAAGTTTCCTACGATGAGCTCGAGCAGAAGGTGCAGCTGAAGGCCAAAAAAGCCCTACTTCTTCCAGCAATGTAATCCAATTGGAAAACCTGACTGAACATGAGGATGTTATGTCGACTTAATCTGTGGTTGAATATGTTATGTCAGCTTAGCCAGAAGTTGAAGATTTCAATGGTCTAGCCTAAAATGAGAGTGAGAAGTCTCTAAAAAAAGGCGAGCTGTGCTCAGGAGCCACTCAAAGGAAGAAGGATCTCGAGATTCAACCTGTTGTTATGAATTAGTCATCCAACTCAAAGTTGTCATCAACCTCTTTCCGTCTTGGATCTGAGTCAACGGCATTAGCATTTTCTTATCACTATGTTGTCTATGAAGAAAAAAGCTAGGCAGCTTTTGCCATATTGCCACGGCACTTGCTTTTAAAAGCTTGGGTTTGAGAGTCTTTACCTGCTGATAAGATAAATACCTAACCGAATAGGTGTAAAATAAAGGTTTAAAGGTCTCTAGCTGCCTCTAAGCCCTTTTCACTCTTTTTCTACAATCACCGGCATAACATAGTAGGCAGATGTCCTTGCTATGGATTCGTCTCTTTTTCTCTCCCATTCGAAACCAGGCGGTTAGACTTTCTACTGATCATCCCGCCCATCTCTAGTAAACGACCGAACTAGATTACTATACAAACACAAAACAATTTGACCCTTTGTAGATTCTACCTCGCGGAATGGTTTTGTATCAAAGTCTTCTAGCCCCGATGCCTATCCTTAAAGGAATAAGTCAGGCCGAAGTGATAAAATGATCCATTGACCCTTTATTTTTTGGAGTTCGGGTCTATTACCAGGCTTGAACCTGGTCTACCATCGAACCAATTCCTTTTTTTTGCTTCCGTTACAACCAGAGGTCTTCCGCTTTAGTCGTGTCGCAGCATATACTTCCCAGCCCTAACATAAGAAAATAAGTGCACTTCCTAATGATTCAATTCAGGCAAGCTCTTTCCTATTGTTATTTATAAAGATTCAAGTGAGTAAAACACCTCTTCAAGAGAAGACCCTAAGTAGCTGGATTCTATCAGAAGCTATTTACGCACTTTCAGATCCTTTGCCATAGAAAAAATCTATCGGTCTGGGTCATACCGCTCCATGGGTCCTAGCACGCTAAGCGATTATATACCTTGAAATAGGTAGTTTTCTCGCTAACGCTAGGAGCTTTGCTTTGGCTCACCCATTAACAAGCAAGAAAGCTAAAACAAGAAGATTTGAGCTAGTAGTTGAGTCTCCCCCACAAGCTTATTCAATGGATTTATTGCTAGAAAGGTGCTTTAGCACATGTTCTTAGGGCCAATACCTGGATAACCTAAGTTCAGATGGAAATAGATATCCTCTAAGAGCCCTTGACTGCCCTACTTACTATACAAATTCTTCTTTTTTAGATGTTCCTGTTGGGCTCTATCAGTAAACACAATAATAATAAATAAAGAGAAGTGCATTGGGAAAGCCACCGGAGATACTGGTTCAATTCCAGATCGGGAATCAAAGGGGAGGCGCACTGACCGGAAGTGGAGAGCCAGAAAGCATAGATTTCTAGGTCTAGAAAAAAAATTTTACGGGGAATTAGTGGTAGCTGCTATTATCCGCTCTTAGGTTGTTGCTCTATCTATTCTCTCTGTGGAATAGTTGCGCTTCCTATAGGAACAACTAACCACCTAGATATCTATCTTGATCGATCTAATCAATTCATACCTTTCCTTGCTTAGCTTGCTCCTTTGTTCTTTGCTAATGCAAAGATTCGGTTAACTATTGTGAATTTCTTCATGGAATGAAATAGAAATCATTCATCCTTCCTGCATGGAGATCCATGGTAGCCTCCTTTCATAAGGAAGGATGGTTTGCCCCAGAACCAATATGAGCAGAAGGCTTATTTTCATGTAGTACAGAACTATAAACGAGTGGTTCTTCATGAAGAATAGTTGGCAGGCCCCTGGACTTTAGGATAGCAAAGGTTAAAGTGGTT
Organism: Sapria himalayana; assembly: GCA_029783825.1. Lineage (NCBI taxonomy): Eukaryota > Viridiplantae > Streptophyta > Magnoliopsida > Malpighiales > Rafflesiaceae > Sapria > Sapria himalayana. Next base: position 92,108 of record JAREIK010002336.1, on the reverse strand, counting down.
CAATTGATTTCTGAATCCTTTTGCTTGTGAGCTCTTTTCCACATTTAGGTCAGATGACCTTGCCCAAATGAACGTGAACGATCTTGATGCTCGGTCCAAGTTTGATGTTTTAGCTTCCGATGTATAATCATCATAGGAGGGCTCTTAGTCTTGCTAGCCTATAGAAAGAAACCAATTTGAGGTAAGGGTAAGTAAGAATCCCTTGTTTTTCTTTTAATATCCATAGGTAGGGAAAATCAATAAAATAGGAAGATGCTAAGGGGAAGAATCATATGATCTCAGAGATGGTTATCTTATTCAATTAGAGAGACCCGCCTGCAACTCTAAAGTTGTTCCCTTTCTCTAGCAAGGCACTCAGTCTCAGTTTGGCTATAATTGATAGTCAATTGTCGATCGAGAAGAAGAAAACATGGTCTCGGACGAGTCTATTCATGAGGCTTCTGTAGGTAAAGGATTGTTAGGATCATTAAAGCTTCTTAGAGAGAGAGGGATGCTCAAGGGAAACATAGACTTGGGTGGCAGAAACATGGACAAGAATAAGTGTAAACTTTTGGCATCATGGATAGCAGTAATGGTAGATTTAAGGACATTCGTACTGATAGGACACATGAATTTGGACGAATAATGACACCCAAAGAAGCATTTAGGAAGATTTCTCAAAGACTTCATGGTATGGGACCAGGAAAAATGAAGCAGGAAAAGCTCATGAAGCAATTCTTTGAAGAATTGAAATTGAAGCAAATGAAAAATTCAGATACGCCTACATTCTCAATGGAACGAATGAAGGAAGCTCAAGTTCAGCTTAAGGCACCTTATCTACTCCTTAGTGGTCATGTCAAACCTGAACAGTCGAGTGATCCTAGCAGTGGGTTTGCAACTATTGAACAAGACCTTCCTAGAGGCTTGACCCCTATGTTTGGTGATAAAAAGGTTGAACATTTCTTGGGCATCAAATGCATCTCTGAATATGGTCATCCCAAATTTTCCAAGCGGCCCAAAACTTGATGTTTATCTCTATGTGTATATACATGCTTGTGTGTGCATGTGCATGTGTGCTTACATGTGTGTGTCCAGGTGTGTGTCTGCTTACATGCGTGTGTGCCAGTGTGTATGTGCTTACAAGCATGTGTGCTTACATGCGTGTGTGCTTCCTTTTGATAATAAAGAAGCCTGGTTGGGTCCATGCAAGATGTGTTCCTCAATGATGCTAAGTCAAAAAAGCTTGTTACACATGTATTATTATTATTATTATTATTAAAATGAAGAATAAGAAGAATAAGAAGAATAAGATAAATAAGATGAATAATAATAATAATAAGATGAGCACCAAGAATACCATGAATAAAAAGCATAATAAGAATAAAAAGGACAAGAAGTATAAGAAGTATAAGAAAAATAAGAAGAATATAAAGAAAAAAAAAAGAATAAGTAGAAAAAAAAGAATGAGAAGAATAAGATGAATAAGAATAAAAAGAAGTATAATATAATAAGAAGAATAAGAAAAATTTAAAGAATTAAAAGAGTAAAAAGAATAACAAGAATAGGATGATAAAGAAGTATAATAAGAATAAGAAAAAAAGAAAAATAAGAAGAAATATAAGAATAAGAAGCATAAGAAGAATAAGAAACATAATAAAAATAAGAAGAATAACAAGAGTAAAAATAATAAGAAGAATAAAAAAAATGAGAAGGATAAGAAGGATACGAATAATAAGAAGAATAAGAAGTATAAGAAGAATAAGAAGAATAAAAAAAATAAAAAGAATAAGAAGAATAATAAGAATAATAAGAATAATAAGAATAAGAAGATTAAGAAAAATAAGAAAAATAAAAAGAATAAGAAGTATAAAGAGAATAAGAAGAATATGAAGCATAAGAAGAATAAATAGAATTAGAAGAAAAAGTAGAATAAGAAGAATAAAAAGAATAAAAAGAATAAAAAGAACAAGAAGAATTAGAAAAATTAGTAGAATAAGATGAATAAGAAGAATTAGTAGAATAATAAGATTAATAAGAATAAGAATAATAAGAAGAATGATAAGAATATCAAGAATAAAAAGTTTAAGAAAAATTTAAAGAATAAGAAGAATAAAAAGAATAAGAAAAATAAGAACAAAAGTAGAATAAGAAAAAAAAAGATTAAGAAGAAAAAGAAAAATAAAAAGAATAAGAAGTATAAGAAGAATAAGAAGAATAAGGAGAATAAGAAGAATAAAAATAATAAGAATAATAATAAGAATAATAAGAATAAGAAGAATAATAAGAATAAGAATAATAAGAAGAATTGAAGAATAAGAAATAAAAAAAGAATAGGAAGAATAAAAAGACAAAGAAAATAGAAGAAAATCTAGATTAGTATGATTAAGCAGAATAAGAATAACAAGATAATTAGAAGAATATATAAAAAAAAAAGAATAAGAAGAAAAGAAGAATAAGAGGAATAATAACAATAAGAAGAATAAAAAGCATAAGAAGATAAGAATAATATTAATAAGAAGAATAACAAGAATTGCCCTAAAAAAGAATAATAAGTTAAAGAAGAATAAGAAGTATAAGAAAAATAAGAAGAAAATAAAGAATTACAAGAATAGGATGAATAAGAAATATAAGAAGAAAAGAAGAATAAGATGAATAAGAAGAATAGAAGAATAAAAAGAATAAGAAGAATAAGAAGAATACGAAGAAAGAAGAATAAGAAGCATAATAAGAATAAGAAGCATAAGAAGAATAAGAAGAATAAAAAAAGTAAGAAGAATAAGATGTGTAAGAAGAATAAGAATAATAATCAAAATAAGAATACAAAGAAGAATAAGAAGATAAGAGGAATAAGAGGAATAAGAAAAATAAAAAAATAAGAAGAATAAGATGTGTAAGAAGAATAAGATGTGTGAGAAGAATAGATGAATAAGAAGAATAATAAGAATAATAAAAAGAATAAGAATAGAAGTGTCAAACGGGCCAGGCCGAGGCTGCCGGCCCATTTTTTTTTGATCACGAGAATGCTTTCGTGCCGGGCTAGGCCCGGCACGGTTACTGTACCATGCCGTGCATGGCCAGGCATGGTTACCGTTCCATGCCGTGCATGGCCTGACACGATTTAAAAAAGCTGGGCCCGACACAGTCTATATGCACGGTGGCCGTGCCGTGCCCGGCCCGCCTGGGCCTGGCCGGGCCACGCGGGCCAAACTAGGTCGTACGGCCAGTATAAATTTTTTTTTTATTTTATTTATATAAATTATATATAAAATTATAGATAATGTATAATATTATATTTTTATAATATGAAAAATGTTAAATTTTATTAAAATAACTAAGTTTAAAATTTTTTTAATAATGTAATATAAAATTAGTTTAAAATTTATTAGAATTATATAATATAGGTATAAATTTTTAAATGAAAAATTAAAACAACAAAATAAATCAATCAATACATTTTGTTAAAAAAAATAAAAATTAAAAAAAACATAAGCAACTCAAATGAAAAATGACAAATCAGTCATTTGATACCGAATGTCCGAACCAAACAAATTACAGTTTAAACATAATGTATAAAAAAAGCATACAATCAATAAAAAACAAAACATCGAAATCAAAAAATAGTAGATCATCAACAATCGTCAATCGACATATCATGAGCATCATCAGCCGCAACATCAAGAACAGTATCATATGGATCATCATCATCAGCAATCAACTCCCCTACTATCGTAGTGGATGCGACTACAGTCCATGTCCCACTCCCAGCTCCAGCACGATCATGGATGCTAAACCTTGAATCCTCCCAATCCTTCAAACAAGCCAAAGCCTCAACAATATTTGGACATAATCTCGATCTCCTATCCGAAATAACGTTCACTGCAACAACAAAAAACAGACTTCGATGCTATGCTCGACACCGGAGGAGTCAGTAGATCCCGTGCCATCTGAGATAGCACGGGAAAGGTGGACTCATATGATTTCCACCACTATAATATATCAAGATTCTTAGTATCAGAATGTGATAGGATTGAGCAGTAATTGGTATCTAAGTACCGAGAAAGCTCGCTCCTATGTGATGGTCCACCCCTACGTTTCCCCCTCTCTAGCTGAATAAAAAAATCATCATCTCCGAACAAGGTATCAATGTCCGTAATCATAGTCTCATTACTACCACCACCATACCTGGTATCGTACTATGTGAACAGGTCAGTCAACTTCTCGTGAATGAACCCTTCAGGTGGCTCTTCTAGGTTCATGCATGAGGAAATGTAGGTCGGGGTGTTTTCTACCTCTTGCACCTAAACCCTAGGGTCCATGTATGTAGCGAGGTAATAAAGAGATGGAACGGTGGACCAGTACTTCAAGTACTTGGTTTTCATCTCTGCAACCATATGGCTAAGTGTCGGGTCAGCTCGATACTTCCTAAACATGCTACTAATGTTGCATATGCACCAGAGTGCAATGCAAGTAGTGGGCGTATAAACCGACGAACACATATTCGTCGTGCCATAAAAAATTTTCAGGAATTTCATAAATGAAATTCCTTAAGCCCAGTCAGTGTCGTCAATAATAAGTTCATCACTCTTACTATTGACGTAGTCGGATATCACGTATTAGTATCCAACACATGATTCTAACAGCAGGTACGTGTAATTCCAACGATGTCTCACATCCGATTGGAATTTCTTCTTCTTAAGATTTGCAGACAAACAGAGACTACCAAACTCTTGTTGTCTGCGAGGAGTACGAATATATTTTAGTGTATTACATATATTATCCAACGCGGGGAACATACCTTCATACCCGCTTGAAGAATCAGCTTAATCACGTGACACATACATCTGACATGAAAGATCAATCCAAATGGTGTGGCTCTAATATTCCTAACAAATATGTTAATTGCTACTCCATTATTAGATGCGTTATTGAATGTGAGACTAAAAATTTTATTTTGAATTTTATATTCCCTAATGATTTTTATCATACACTCAAAAATAGCCGGGCCAACATGAGGATGAAGAATCTCAGAGAATCCTAAAATATTTGTATTCATTGTCTAGTTAGAATCTACATAGTGGCTGGTGAGACATGCATAAGATGATTCATTGTGACTTGTCCAGATATCGGACGTCACGACAACATTCCACTATATACCATAAATTCATTAATTATTTTTTGTTTTTCTAACTTATATATCTTTAGTATGTCATTCCTATATGTGGACCTAGGAATCCTACGATAAGCAGGTTGAAAATATATCTGCATGATGTGCACTACCCGTGAATCTTCCAAAAATATGATCGGAAGACCCATCAATGTGATAAGTTTGGCCATGTCGTCCCTACCCAACTCCCTGGAGTATATGAAGGGAGTAGACTTTGAGACTGGACTCGATCCAGTCTCAAAAAATGCAGTGCTAAGTTGGGATTGTCTAGGATCTAATAGACTATGTTTTTTGGTGCATAATTTGGCATGCCTCTTAAGGTGCCTAGTCCTAAACGAACTCTTACATGTTAAAAGTCACATACAATATTTGCATTGTGCCATTTTTTGTTCCTCACCCCTAATATTTTTTTATTTTATTATATTAAAATGAGTCCAAACTATAGAATTCCTCCTAGTTTTTTGTTTTTAGAAGTTTGGGTTGAGACGACTGGAGAAACCAAAGTTTCAGCAGCCTCAGACCTCTGTGTAATATTTTTATTTTCTAAATTTAAATATGCTTCATTAGTATTTGTCATTTTAGGATTTTTGTTATTTAGAATAGTTATTTAGAGACTAAAAGACTGATTTTAATATTTTTTATTTTTTGGTCTAGAGTGAGAAGCTAGAGAGAGAGAGAGAGAGAGAGAAAGTAAACAAAACTTAAAATAAATTACCCGGTAAAAGCAGTGAGGTCAGTCACGTGCACGGTGCACCACAGTCATGCTCAAAATTCAAAACTTAAGTTGAGATTCCCGAAAATCCAAGCCGAATGCCGAAATCTCGAGACCCGAGAGAGAGGAGCGGGATTTTTGAGAGAGAAAATGAGCGATTAGAGAGAATATATGTTTATGAAAAACATAAATGTTAAAGAGAGGGGGGGTGGAATTTATAGATTAAAGAATATATTTTTTAAAAAAAATGGTAATTTTTTTTGAATTTTTTTTTATTTTTTAGGGGGCATAATCACGAGGGCCGTTGGATTCTGCCCCCTAGCCGTTGGAGGCGAGAACCAACAGTTGAAATTTAAATTTTTTATTAATTTTTTTTCTCGTTGGGAGGGGGGGGATTAGGTCGGTTCAATCTTCGGGGGACCGCGGGTCGGGTCCAATCAGACCCGACCCGTGGTCTTTTTTGCGGAGGGGCAAAGCAAGGGGGTCGGGCTCGGTGGACACCCGGCACGTGATGAACACGTGCTGGTGTGCCGTGCCACGGGCACCGAACCGTGCCGAGTCAGGCACTGCACGACATGGCTCGTGCTTGACCCGGGCACGGGATGGGAGCGGGCACCCAATCACAGCACGGGCGTGGGCATGAAATTTTCTGGTGCGGGGCCGGCCTAGGCATGGCCGAACCATGCCGGGCCTCGTGCCGGGCCGGCCAAGCCCGACCCGGTTGACACCTCGAAATAAGAAGAATAAGATAATAAGAAAAATAAGAAGAATAAGATGATAAGAAAAATAAGAAGAATATGAAGAATAAAAGAATAATAAGCATAGAAATAATAAGAAAAATAAAAATAAGAAGAAGAATAATAATAAGAATAAGAGGAATAAAAAGAAAAAGATAATTAGAAAAATAAGTATAATAAGATGAATGAAAAGAATAATAAGATTAATAAGAATAAGAATAATTAGAAGAATAAAAAGAATTAGAAGAATAAAAAGAATTAGAAGAATAAGAATAATAACATGAATAATAAGAATAACAAGAATAAAAGAATAAAAAGAATTAGTAGAATAAGAATAATAAAAGAATAATAAGAAAAGAAGAATAAAAAGAATAGGAAGAAAATGAAGAAAAAGTAGAATAGGAAGAATTAGAAGAATTAGAAGTATAAAATGAATAAGAAGAATTAAAAGTATAAAATGAATAAGAAGAATAAGATAAATAATAATGATAATAATGAGATGAATAACAAGTATACCATGAATAAGAAAAATAAGAAGAATAAGAAAAATAAGAATGATAAGAAGTATAAGAAGTACAAGAAGATTTAGAAAAATAAAAAGAATATAAATAATAAAAAGGATAAGTAGAAAAAAAGAATACAAAGAATAAAAAAGAATAAGATGAATAAGAAGAATAAGAAAATTTTGAAGAATTAGAAGAATAAAAAAAATAATAAGAATAGGATGAATAAGAAGTATAAGAAGAATAAGAAGAATAAGAAAAATTTGAAGAATTAGAAGAATAAAAAAAATAATAAGAATAGGACGAATAAGAAGTATAAGAAGAATAAGAAGAAAAGAAAAATAAAAAAATTATAAGAATTATAAGAATTATAAGAATAAGAAGAATAAGTAAAATAAGAAGAAAAAGAAAAATAAGAAGAATAGGAAGAATAAGAAGAATAAGTAGAATAAGAAGAATAAAAAAGATATGAAGAATAAGAATAAAAGAAAAATAAAAAAATTATAAGAATTATAAGAATTATAAGAATAAGAAGAATAGGAAGAATAAGAAGAATAAGTAGAATAAAAAGAATAAGAAAGATATGAAGAATAAGAAGAATAAAAAGAATAAGTATAAAAAGAATAAGAAGAATAAGAAGTATAAGAAGAATAAGAAGAATAAGAAGAATAAAGAGAATAAAAAAAAGTAGAATTAAAAGAATAAGAAGAATAAATATAACAAGATTAATTATGAAATTATTAAAATAAGATAAATAATAATAATAAGTAGAATAATAAGATTAATAAGAATAATAACAATAAGAAGAATGAGAAGTATAAAAAGTATTACAAAAATAAAAAGATTAAAAAATGTAAAAGAAAAAGAAGAATAAGATGAAAGTAGGATAAGAAGAAAAAGAAGATTAAGAAGAAAATGAAGAATAAAAAGAATGGGAAAAATAAGAAGAATAAGAAACATAAGAAGAATACGAATAATTATAAAAATAAGAAGAATAACAAGAGTAAGAATAATAAGAAGAATAAGAAGTATAATAACAATAAGAAGAATAAGAAGAATAGGAATTATAAAAAGAATAAGGAGATTAAGAAACATAAGAAGAGTACGAAGAATAAATAGAATTAGAAGAATAAGTAGAATAAAAAGAATAAGAAGAATAAGTAGAATAAAAAAATAAGAAGAATAAGTAGAATAAAAAGAATAAGAAGAATAAAAAGAATAATATTAATTAGAAAAATTAGTTGAATAACATGAATAAGAATAATTAGTAGAATAATAAGATTAACAAGAATAACAATAATAATAATAATGAGAAGAATAAGAAGAATAAGAAGAATACCAAGAATAAAAAGTTTAAAAAATTAAAAGAATATGAAGAATAAAAAGAATAAGAAGAATAAGAACAAAAGTAGAATAATAAAAAAATATTATGAAGAAAAAGAAGAATAAAAAGAATCAGAAGAATATGAACAATAAGAAAAATAAAAATAATAAGAAACATAAAAAGAATAATAAGAATAATAAGAATAATAAGAATAAGAAGAATAAGAAGAATAAGAAGAATAAGAAGAATAAGAAGAATAAGAAGAATAAGAAGAATAAGATGAATAAGATGAATACGAAGATTAAGATGAATAAGATGAATACCAAGAATACCATTAATAAGAATAATAATAATAAATGAGAATAATTTTAAGATTAAGTATAATAAGAAGAATAATAAGAAAAGAAGAATACGAGAAAAAAGAAGAAAAATATTAAGAAGAATAAAAGAATAAGAAGAATAATAAGAATAAGAAAAATAAGAAAAATTAGAAAAATAAAAAGAATAAGATGTATAAAAAGAATAAGAAGAATAATAAGATTAATAAGAATAAAAACAATAAGAAGAATAAGAAGAATATGAATAATACAAAGGATAAAATTAAAAAAATAGAATATGATGAATGAGTAGAATAATAAGAAACAAAGAATAAGAATAATAAGAATAATAAGAAGAAAATGAAGAATAAGAAGCAAAAGAAGAATAGGAAGAATAAAAAGAATAAGAAAATACATGAATATCAAGAATATCATGAATAAGTATAATAATAATAACAAGAATAATTAGAAGAATATATAGTATAAAAGAATAAGATGAAAAGAAGAATACGAGGAATAAAAGAATAAAAGAATTAAGAAAATAAGAAGATTAATAAGAATAAGAAGAATAAGAAGAATAAGAAGAATAAGAAGAATAAGAAAAATAAGAAGAATAAGAAAAATTAAACAATGAGAAGAATAAAAAGCATAAGAAGATAAGAATAATATGAATAATAAGAATAACAAGAATAACAATAAAACAAAGAATAAAAAGAATAATAATAAAAATAAGAAGAAAAAGAAGAATAATAAGTAAACAAAAATAAGAAGAATATAAAGAATTACCACAATTGGACGAATAAGAAGTATAATAAGAATAAGAAGAATATGAAGAATGAGATGAATAAAAAGAAAAATAAAAATAAAAAAAATAAGAAGACAAGAAGAATAAGAAGAATAAGAAGAAGAATTAGAAGTATAAGAAGTATAATAAGAATAAAAAAAATAAGAAGAATAAGATGAGTAAAAAGAATAAGAAGAATAATAAGAAGAATAATAAGAATAAGAATAATAAGAAGAATAAGAACAATAAAAAAGAAAATGAAGCATAGAATGAATAAGAAGAATAAAATGAATTAAAAATATAAGTAGAAAAAGATGAATAATAAGAATAATAAGTATAAAATGAATCAGAAAAATAAGAAGAATTAGAAGAAAAAGATGAATAAGATGAATAATAATAATAATAATAATAATATGAATAGCAAGAATACCATGAATAAGAAGCATAAGAATAATAAGAATGATAAGAAGTAAAAGGACTATAAAAATTATAATAAAAATAAAAAGAATATAAAGAATTAAAGAATAAAAAGAATAAGTAGAATTAAAATAATATGAAGAATAAGAAAAATAAGATGAATATGATGAATAAGAAAAATTTGAAGAATTAGAAGAATAAAAAGAATAACAATAATTGGACGAATAGGAAGTATAAGAAGAATAACAGGAAAAGTAAAATAAGAAGAATAATTAGAATTATAATAATAATAAGAATAATAAGAATAAAAGAATAAGAAGAATAAGAAGCATAAGAAGAATACAAAGAATAAGAAAAATTAGAAGAATAAGAAGAGTTAGAAGAATAATAATAATAAAAAGAATAAGAAGAATAAGAAGAATAAGAAGAATAAGAAGAATAAGAAGAATAAGAAGAATAAGAAGAATAAGAAGAATAAGAAGAATAAGAAGAATAAGAAGAATAAGAAGAATAAGAAGAATAAGAAGAATAATAAGAATAAGAAGAAAAAAAGAATAAGAAGAATAAAAAAATATGAAGAATGAGAAGAAAAAGGAGAATAAGAAAAATAAGAAAAATAAAAAATATGAAAAGAAAAAGAAGAGAAGTATGAGAAGAACATGAAGAATAAATAGAATAAAAAGAATAAGTAGTATGATAAGAATAAGAAGAATAAAAAGAACAAGAATTAAAAAAATTAGTAGAATAAGATAAATAAGAAGAATGAGTAGAATAATAAGATTAATAAGAATAATAACAATAAGAAGAATGAGAAGAATAAAAAGTTTACCAAGAATAAAAAGATTAAAAAAATTAAAAGAATAATAAGAATAAGATGAATAAGATGAAAAGTAGAATAAGAAGAAAAAGAATATTAAGAAAACAAAGAAGAATAACAAGAATAAGAAGACTAAGAAGAATAACAAGAATAAGGAGAATAAAAAAGAATAAAAAGCATAAGAAGAATAAAAATAAAAATATGAATAAGAAGAATAAGATGAATACCAAGAATACTATGAATAATAAGAATAAGAATAAACGAGAATAATTAGAAGAATAAATAGAATAAGAAGAATAAGAAGAAAAGTAGAATAAGAGAAAAAAGAAAATCAAAAAATAAAAAGAATACAACAATAAGAAGAATAAAAAATATAAGATGAATTAGTAAAATAAGAAGTATAAGATGAATAAGAAGAATAATAAGATTAATATGAGTAAGAACAATAAGAAGTATTAGAAAATAAGAAAAATAAAAGAATACCAATAATAAAAAGATTAAAAAGAAACAAAAATAGAATAACAAGAATAATAATAATAATAATAAAAGAACAATAAGAAGAATAAGAATAATAAGAATAATTAGAATAAGAAGAAAAAGAGAATATGAAGCAAAAGAAGAATAAAAAGAATAAAAAGACTAAGAAAATAGATGAATATCAAGAATACCATGAATAAGCAGAATAAGAATAATATGATTAATTAGAAGAATAAATAGAAATAAGAAGAAATGAAGAAAAAGAGGAATAAATGAATAAAAGAATTATGAATAATAAAAAGAATAAGAAGAATAAGAAAAATTCGAACAATAAGTAGAATTAGAAGAATGATAAGAATAGGAAGAACAAGTTTAATAAGAAAAATAAGAAAAATTAGAAGAATTAGATAAATTAGAAGAATTAGAAGAATAACAATAATAGGAAGATAAAAATATAAGAATAAAAAGAAGAAAAGAATAATAAGAATAATAAGAATAATAAGAATAATAAGAAAAAAAAAGAAAAAAAGAAAAAAAAGAATAAAATAATAAGAAGAATTATAAAAAAAAGAATAATAAGATGAATAAGAAGAATAGAAAAAGTTTACAGGAGATAGAGAAAGTGGGGTATTCTAAAAGAGAAAGCTCCAATTCTTGTAGAAAGGGGTGGAAATCTAGCTGGAAATAATGGAAATTTATTATCTTGCTCATAAGAAATCATTTTCCAACATTCATTATCCAACGACACCCCATAATAATCATCTATCAAAAAATGGTGATCCTACGATTTATTTTTCCCGTTAAGACATTGATAAACTCTCGGAAGCACACAAGTTTTCTCTCATCCAGAAATTTTCTCATGGCAAACCACACATTGATGAAATAAGAAATTTCTTCTCCTCATTCAAGCTTAAAGGATTGATTAGCTAGGATTGATAAACAGTAAGCATGTCCTGCTGCATCTCTCCGTAGAGGAAGATTTTCTTCGTTTGTGTCTAAAGGATAATTGTGATGTAAGGGGCTACCCTATGAGGACATTCAAATGGACAAAAAGCTTTAACACAAAGGAAGAAAAACCACTTACTCCGGTATGGTTTCTTCTGCCCTTATTGCCTATACATTTCTTCAACAAAACATCTCTCTACTCCAACTCTAATCTCATTGGCAAACCCTTATTGATGGATGGCTCCACTACTAACCTCTTTAGACCATGTGTTGCACGAGTATGCATAAAGGTTAATGCCTAGCTCCCTTTCCCTCAACGGATATGGATTGGTCAGAATGAAAATCAAGGTTTCTGGCAACCTATTACTCCCAAGGCCTTGCCTAGTTATTTTAATCAATGCAAAAAGAGAGGACATAACTCAGAAAACTACATTGTAAATATAATGAGGATAGAACATAATATTTGGATTAGATAAAATGAGGGTAGACACGAGGAAACTAATGAGGAGGATGGATAGAACACTATACAAACAATAGATTCTCCTAAGAAAAATGCTTCCCAGATAAAAATATAACAGATAAAAAAAGAATTAGACTTATGATCAGCAAAATAGAAGAACTAGTTATCAGAACTAGGAAAGTTAAAATAACCCATAAGTAGAAAGAAAACGTAGAGAGCTGGTTCACTAGATCAAATTTTGGTTCAGACTCTGAATCAATAAAAAGTTATAATAATGTAAATAACTAAAATATAAACCCTCGAAAAAAATCATTCCATTGATGATATAGAAATTGAAAAAAGAAGAATGGAGATAGGAAATAGAGATAAGGCACTAGAAGATTTAAAAATTATAAGCTTACAAATGGATAAATTTTTAAAGTAGGGAATCTTGTTAAAACCCAACCTAATCACATAAAAGAAACAAGAAATACACAAAAACACTTGATTAAAAACTAATGAATTAAAAAAATAAAACAAGGGTTCAATCAAAACTGGTTAATAATGCATAAATACTTAGTTTGGATTATTCGGGGTATAGCTAACTCCCCCTCACTAAATAGATTTAATTAAATGATAAGATTCATAAAATTTTTCTATTAATGATTCTTGAATCTATGGTGGGTATAGATCAATTAGAAAGTTATGTAGAATAACTTGGATATAATAGAAGAAAAAGATCGAATCATTAACCTTAGTTTAGGTATAACATATACAGAAGTATATCAATCATATATGCTAGTAACTCGAGAAATAAAAGAAAAGAGATATGGAAAAAAATCGAGTAAATATCAAATAGAATTTACCATGGATATTAAGAGGAGAATTCAACACTGTAATGAATTCATCAGAAAAAAAAGGAAATAGACCAACAAATACACAAGATAGTGATCAATTCAATAAGGTGATAACTAAGACCATATATTAGAAGCAGACTTCCTAGGCTCAAAATCCACATGGACAAATAATCACAAAAAGAAATGAGTCATTTGGTCATGACTAGATAGGAGTCTCCTCAACTCGAAGTGGATGGACACTTTTGGTAATATAGGCATTAAACACTTGAACAGGACTTGCTCAAGTATAATTTTAACTTTTCACCTCTCAAAAAAAAAAGAAATGAATAGATCAACATTTAATTTTCAAAATATGTGGTGCTTACACAAGAATTTTTGGACACGGTCAAAAAGTCATGGAAGTCCCCACTCAAAGGTCATCCAGCAAAGATTTTCTCAGGTAAATTATAATGACTAAGATCATGTTTATCGGAATGGAACACACAAAAATTTGGAAACATAAATAAAACCATTCAAGATATGGAACAAAAAATAAATGAACTAGAAAAAGACCATGAAAAAAATCATAACGCTAACAAATTCAAGGCTCTTCACAAAGCCCAAGGTGATTCAAAATAAAATTACACATGGAGGAGGTCTTTTGGAAACAAATATCGAAAATAAAATGGTTAAAAGAGGGGGATCTAAATACTATGTTTTTCAACAAATCACTAGAATAAAAAAAATCAAAACACAAGATATAGGACTTAGAATAAGGAAGGCTCATGGGTAAGAAAATAAAAAAGACATAAAAGAAACATTAGAAAAATTTACAAATTACTATTATGCAAAATAATGAACAAACAAGTGATAACCTTTTACAAAATATAAATAAAATTATTAATGAAGAAGATAATAAAATCTTAATTGGAATTTCTAGATGAAACAGAACTTAAACATACCATTTTTAGTTTAATATAAATAGTGCTGTAGAACAAGATGGATGAACAATGTGTTTTTTTAAGTATGTGGAGTATAATTAAAATAGACCTTACTCAGGCCATACACTAGTTCTTTGTGGGGCTAAATTAAATAAAAATGGTCACTGACACACTAGTTTTAAAAATGAAAAAAAAAATTCAAAGGGAGAGGGACTATCATCCAATTAACCTATGCAACTCTACATATAAAATTCTTGCCAAATTAATGTAAAGCAGATTAAGTCTTTTCCTTCAAAAAATCATCTCTACGGAACAAACATGCTTCATGAAAGATAGATTAATCATGGAAAATATATGCTTATCTAAAAATTAATGAAAGACATCTCTAATAAAGTTAGGGGCCATAATGTAGTCTTTAAATTAAACCTTTCTAATTTAGATGCGTAGACTAGAAAATGTTATGCTATATCATAAAGAAATGAGATTTTCAGAAAGCTGGATTGATTTAATTTTTAGATGCGTCTCAAGTACTTGGTTCAAAATTATTATTAATGGTGAAAAAGTGGATGAATTTAAAAACCCTCGGGACTAAGACAAGGTGATCCTATGTCTCCTACCCTTTTAACATTTATCCTAAATTGTTTCTAGTAAATATATATATAACTAGAAAAAGGAAATATGCAATCATTTAAGCACTTTAAGATTCACCTCAGGTGGATTGCCTAGTATATGCAAATGATATAAT
>JAREIK010002336.1:46454-69891 GCA_029783825.1 Sapria himalayana | reverse complement strand
ATATATATGATCTTATTTTGAATTAAAAGCTTTTATACCTCAATGTCTCAAGAATTATGTCTTGACTTACTAATTATTCAACTTGTTATTTTATGCTTTTGTCTCTACAAGTATTTATACTTATAGTATAGATTATATCTTGCTCTTGTATTATTTAATTAAAAATCATTTTTTAATATTAAATTTTAATCATAATGATTTAAATGATGAAATGTATTTGGAAAAGTCTTTAAGATTCACATTTTTATAATTTTTTGAGTTACATATATTATTTCTATAAATATGACTCGGAGAAAAGTTGTGTTATTTTACAGTAGTTGATACTATTATTATATATATTAATGAATTGAATATTTTTATATTCAAATATTTTTTTATAAAAGTTTTCAATAGCTCAATGATTTAAATATATTTTTAGTTTTTAAGTAATATATTTAAATGAAAAAATTATTTTATTCTAGCTTATGTTTATGTGATTATTTTTCTATTAGTTTTCATTTGTTAACTCTACTAGATATAAAGAAAAATATGAGAATATATATTTTTTATTCTTTAATATTGTAATTCTTTTATTAGGTTCTCTCAAGAAGATGTTTGATGCGGTCCTATTTATATTCACAAATATATGAAAATATGTATGGAATTGCTTTTATTCTCTTTGAGTGATTCAAGATATTTTTGCTTATTTGACTATTATTATTATTTTTGTGTTTCAATAATAATAAACCATAATATCAATTATTATTTTTGTATAAACACATATCTAATAAACATGAGATTTTCATATTTACCCATTTGTGATGAGTGATTAAAAACCATCAAATAAAAATTATGATGAGAGCTCATAATTGTATTAATAACAAACTTAAAGATTGATAACTGCTTTAATTTAATATTTTGTATATAATAATAATAAGTTAGCATGTAGCTATGAATAAATCATTCTGAAATATATTCATGATTATTAAAGATATATATGACACTTTACATAAAGCCAATTTTCATCTCTCTTAACCAATATTTTCTTATTTATATTTATTTCTTTTCTCCCCATTTTTTTATGTTGTATAGTCTATTTTTAAAAACTTGAAATTTCAAATAATAATATAAATATGTTTTTCACACATAAAACATAATTTAGGCATACATTTGAATCATAAAAAGTATTACCTAGCTTAAGCCATGGGTTTTTCAAGCTAGATTAACACCTCAACTAATCTTATGATCCCTAAGCATTGGCAGATGCAAGCCCAAGTAACCAAAAGAGAGGAATAGGCATTGATAGAGGGAATCAAACATGTTAATAAATTTTTTAGTTCAACTAACTATAAGGCTGTTGTGCATTATGGCTTCATAAAAAGTAATACTTAGTCCCATGCAATTAACAAGCTTAAAGATATTTCTTTTGACATAGAAAATAAAATATCATTTTTTGAGGATTGTTCAAAGAATATTTCATTCTTCCGAATGAGGAAGATTATTCAAAAAATTTCCTCCTTAACTAACTAGTAGTTTTTTGATGATGACAAAAGCAAGATTACAAATGCACATAATCATGTTGCAATAGCATAGAATTAACATGTACTCTAATGGTGGAAATAAGTTGATAACCTGGTGACAAAGATCTGATCATTTGCTGGAAATAGAGCAATACTTCTCGATTTTCTTTTTGATGACGAGAGATGTGATTACCAAGATGGCATCCAATTGGGCATGGTGAAGAGCTTCCATGCACCAAAGAAATTAATTCCTTCTGGTCATAGTTTTGTTCTAAAAAAAAGTAAAAAACTTACCAAAAAAAAACTAAATAAAGGTCATACACACTGCACAAGGCTCTGCCTTAGTATGGAGTCAGAGAGAATTCAATATATTAACAATCTTATCCCCAAGAATCAGAAAAGTTATATTATAAGCCTCGAACTCGAGGCCTAACACCCTTGGATGAACATATTTATCATCACACCAAGGCACAACATATATTAAATAATGTTATATATAATTATATATATAATTATATATAATATGTATATTAAATATATGTTGTTAATTATATATTTAAAAATAGTTATGTATAATGTTTTTATAGTTATACATATAGTAAAAGATAATATTTATAGTTACATATTCATATACCCATAGTATAGTTAGTTATAAATAAAGTTATATATAATTATATTTAATTATACATATTGTTATAAATATGTATGTAGTTAAAATATAGTTATATATAACATTTTTATGGTCATGCATATAGTAAAATATAATTATATATAGTTATATATTATTATACATATAGTATATTTTGTTATAAATAAAGTTATATAGAATTATACATATTGTTATAAATTATTAAATAGTTAAAAAAATAGTTATATATTGTTATAGATATAGTTATAAAATAGTTTACATAGTTACAAATATAGTTAAATATAGTTATAAAGTGTTTTATATAGTTATAGATAGAGAATGCAATATATCACACATGCATGAAGTATGCATACACATCATTGTATATAAGCAATCCAAGCATACCATGGTGATAAATGAATTTGGTACTTGTAATGATTTACCACGAACATCTAGATTAATCTTGCGTCCATAAGGAGGTTCTACAAAAATTTATATAATCGTGGTAATAACTTCACTATACATGATATCATACATACACAAAGATCTATTATTTAATTTCTATGGAAAATACAATATATGGTAACAGTTAGGGTAGAAAAAGAATTTTAAAATAACAAACCGCAGAATCAATACACACTTCTGCATTAAGATAATAGATGAAGAATTAGGGTTGTAAGCATACCTAAAATCAAAAAGAAACTCATAGCTGAAGAAATTATCACTTACTCTTCTATTAGGTTTTGATGTATCCGTGTCAAGAGAGAGAGGTAGACTGTAGAGGACTAAGAGCATCTCCAATGATGCTGCCTAAAATAACTACTCATAATATAATAAAATATTGTATTATCCATTTTAACTAACTACTTTTTTATGGTAACTCTAACAATGCTATCTATTTTAACAAACTACTTTTTTATGGTAACTCCAACAATGCTATCTATTTTAGCTATCAATTCAACTAACTTTAACTAACTTTCAAAAATAATATCTAAAATACAATATGAATGTCATATCATAACCATATTAATGAAATGCAAAATCATTCTTGTTTTCCATTTTCAAGTGAAGAACAACAACAATTTCATCAAAGGAGATAGTCCAGAAGTTTATTTTCTCAGCATCAATGTCGGGCTTATAAGGAATGGGTATCTCTTTTGTTTTTTTGAGAGGGAGAGTAAGCCATCTAAAAATAGGAACATCTACAATTAGATCCACCTTAACATGATAAGGAATTATACTTCCATGATTGATGTTGTATAATGTGCTTTTGATATCACTATAAATTAAAGTGAGAGGAATTTTTACAGTTTCTTCGCCATGAGCAAAGATTGTTCTAGCATCAGAGATCAACCCAAAAGCTAGTTTCCTTCCATTTCTATCAATTAGATAGTTAATGTCCACTAAGTGAATGGGAATAAGGTTAGGGTTTTGATGAGAACATCAACAACGATATCTGCTTTCTCAAGATTAATGAAAAGATGATGAATAGCAGTAGCATCCACAATTGGCTTTCCAAACCCAACAGTCTCTTCAAATTTTTCTCCAATATCATGGATGAAATCCATTCATGAAACCCACCTTCTGCTCATCTGGAGAAGCCATAACCTGACCATCAAAATAAAAAAGTGGGTGGTATATTATCATCACCAGGATCATAACACGGAAAAAAAATTGATTGTTGCATAATAACATTCTCAAAAACATATGCCATGATTCACAAAATAGCATCGACATTAGACCAAAAACAATAGAAATGAACTAGGGCGAAGATGAACATGTTAAATCTAACAATCAAGAACAATGGATAAAACCATCAGCCACAAGCATGACACCATTAGTATATCACATTGGTGCATAATTTTTGTCATAACTCCCTACACCCAAACTTATCTTTCATATCAAAAAATAAAAACCATCATGAAACAAAGAAATAAAGCATACTTTTCATTTGATACCCGACTAGAGTTCTTCAAATTGATGAGAGAGATAGAGATGGAATCACAGAAGGTAACATGGAAAGATGTATGCACATAGTTTTGTGTCCCATATGATTATTGTTGAGCACTTAGATGAGTTCTATCTGAATTACATTACATGATCAGAATCAATTAATGGAATGACTTACTAGTAAAATGGCGCCTGTGTTTCTATAAATCTCTTCATGATCGGCATCACTACCATGCGCATTGTGAAGAGATAAGTTTTGTTTTCTAGAAACTACCTCAAGAATCAAAGCCCGTTGGATTTGGAGTCTGGAGAGGGTTTATAGATCAGGCGAGAGAAACTACTGATATAAGAAATAGATAGCTAGATGCAAAGGGAGTTGATTTTAAAGTTTAACTCTTTAAAATAACTAAATGGAAGCTGACACCGAGCTTCTTGGAGATGCTCTTAGGTGCTTGTTAAAGTTGTATCTTGAGTCTCGACATACAACAAGTGAAGGCAAAACTTAAATTACCAAGATTTTTTTTTATTTAAGTATTAAAACACTAAATAAACAATAAATAATTAAAATACATAAAGACTCATTTTTTTATTTATTATCAAAATATTTTCAACAAAGTTCATGTGTGTGTAGCAAGGTGCACATGAAAAAAAAATATCTTGCAATTTTTTATTATAAAATTTAATTAAAAAAATAAATATATAAACAACTCCAAAAAATAGATGTTTAGCTTTATAACTAGAAAAAAAAATCAAATGGCTACAAAATTTACAAACTTCATATAGCGAGACACACATGATAAGATGATTAGTCTTCTAGCCACACTCTTAAGTGTTATAAAATACTCTTTATATTAAAAAATATATAAATATATATATTTTATGGTTATAAATTTTTAATATTTCATATTAATTTTTATGAAGATAATATGAAATAATTTAAAAGGCATAAAATTTCATATTATTTTATATCATTTATAATTTATAAAATTCTAAAAATTACTTAAAGTGAGAAGATAATTAAAAAAAAGTTATATTTTTTTATTTTAATATAGACTTAATATTAAAAGCTAATAGTAAAACTATTACTCAATTATTTAATTCTTATAAATTTTAGTACCGCAAACATCTAAGTTTTTATTTTTAAATATTAATTTATTTTCTTTTAAATTTAATAAAACAATTTACATTTTTATTATAATTTAATATTTTCAAATTTTGTATTAATTATTTTTTAAAAGTTTCATATAATCATACAATTTTTTTATACTTTTAATAATATTAATATTTACTAGTTTATTCATCAATTCAGATATTTTTAAAAATATTTTCTATTTAATCATACAATGAATTATTTTACCTTTATATTAGTAGAAATTTTGATGAATGTTCATTTAATTTTTAAAATATCTTAAAAAATTATTATAATTATAGAATTAATTATTTAATGTTAATTTAATACAAATTTTTAAGTTTCTTAATTTTTAAAAATTTTAGAAAAATTTTGTGTAATCTTTTTAAAAATTTATAATCATAAAAATAGTTATTTTAGTCCTTATTAATATAATTTTTTTGTATTTTTATATTTTTTAAATTATTTTGTTATAATATCCTTTTTTATAATTTTACAAGGAGAATGCGCCTTTCAAGGATCGCTCATCTATAGACCATAAAAAACATTTAATAAACAAAATAAAATAAAATATTAAAACAAATAATAAATTTAAAAAAATTAAATAATTAAAGATTGGCTAGGGATTTTCGTCGCTAACTTCCCCGCTTTTCTTTATGTGCAATTTACGTGGCTATTTCGTCGCTAATCCATTGCAAATTTTTATTCCAATGAAAAATCAGAATTCCCTTGCAATTTCCTAGCTAATCCCTCGTAATTTAGCTATGGATTGATTCCTAGTTAAATGAACATTTTTTTGTAGTGTCTCCCTGACCATTGCTACTATGCTACCTTGAAAGAATAGATGTTCTAGGGGTTCTATATTTTCTTTGTAGCAATTGCATCTAAAAGCTAGGTTTATGATTTTCTTTTGAATAAGGGTGTTTAGTGGGATTATATTAGAAAATGTTTTCCATAGAAATAAACATATTTTTGGTGAGTTATTATTGTTCCAGCACCATTTAAATAGATCTTACTATGGTTTTTTTCTTTCTAATTAAAATTTTGATAGATTTTAAAGAATATAGTCCATTTAATTTTCATTTCCATCCATATTTTGTAAGGACTGAATTTTTATCAACTATTTTTCTTTGTTTTAGTGTTTGTTGCCATATATGAGAACTACTATTAAGCTATTTATCGTTAGTAGTGTCGTTATTCACAAGGTATTTAGCTCTTATATATTTAGCCCACAAACTATAGTTTTCTTTAACTCTCCACCACCTCTTACTTGACCATGCTTATGATATTTCTTTTAAATTAGTGAAGCCTAAACCAGTTTCTTCTTTTGGATAGCAAATTTCCTTCCATTTGATCCAGTGCATTTTGTGTTTTCCATCTTTTTCCCCCCAAAGAAAATTTGCAAATTCTTTTCCTATTTTTTATTAAGTTTTTGGGGGGAAGCATTATCATAAAATTATGCATTACTATGCTTTGTTGGATGTGATTGATAAGTGTAATTTTTCCACTCATATTAAGTATTTCTATTTTCCATTCTACAATTTTCTATCTAATTTTATCTAATAAAAAATCTAGGTATTCTAATTTTGTTTTTCCTTCAAATAAAGGGCATCCAAGATAAGTGATCGCTCCTTTTGCTTGGGAAAAACTTGTTGTATCTTTTAGTATATGGATTATTCTAAGAGGTGCTTGTTTAGATATTATGAATTGGCTTTTATTTTTGTTTAATGTTAAACCTGTCTCTTCTTCCAAATTTTGGAATAGTCTCATTAAGTTAGTTATATATTTTTTATTACCATTTGTAAAAATAATTATATCATTTGCATATACTAGGCAATCCACCTGAGGTGAATCTTTAAAGTGCTTAAATGATTGCATATTTCCTTTTCTAGTTATATATATATAATTTACTAGAAACAATTTAGGATAAATGTTAAAAGGGTAGGAGACATAGGATCACCTTGTCTTAGTCCCCGAGTGGGTTTAAATTCATCCACTTTTTCACCATTAATAATAATTTTGAACCAAGTACTTGAGACGCATCTAAAAATTAAATCAATCCAGCTTTCTGAAAATCTCATTTTCTTTATGATATAGCATAGCATTTTCTAGTCTACGCATCTAAATTAGAAAGGTTTAATTTAAAGACTACATTATGGCCCCTAACTTTATTAGAGATGTCTTTCATTAATTTTTTAGATAAGCATATATTTTCCATGATTAATCTATCTTTCATGAAGCATGTTTGTTCCGTAGAGATGATTTTTTGAAGGAAAAGACTTAATCTGCTTTACATTAATTTGGCAAGAATTTTATATGTAGAGTTGCATAGGTTAATTGGATGATAGTCCTCTCCCTTTGAATTTTTTTTTTCATTTTTAAAACTGTGTGTCAGTGACCATTTTTATTTAATTTAGCCCCACAAAAGAACTAGTGTATGGCCTGAGTAAGGTCTATTTTAATTATACTCCAACATACTTAAAAAAACACATTGTTCCATCCATCTTGTTCTACAGCACTATTTATATTAAACTAAAAATGGTATGTTTAAGTTCTGTTTCATCTAGAAATTCCATTAAGATTTTATTATCTTCTTCATTAATAATTTTATTTATATTTTGTAAAAGGTTATCACTTGTTTGTTCATTATTTTTGCATAATAGTAATTTGTAAATTTTTTCTAATGTTTCTTTTATGTCTTTTTTATTTTCTACCCATGAGCCTTCCTTATTTCTAAGTCCTATTATCTTGTGTTTTGATTTTTTTTATTCTAGTGATTTGTTGAAAAACATAGTATTTAGATCCCCCTCTTTTAACCATTTTATTTTCGATATTTGTTTCCAAAAGACCTCCTCCATGTGTAATTTTATTTTGAATTCACCTTGGGCTTTGTGAAGAGCCTTGAATTTGTTAGCGTTATGATTTTTTTCATGTTCTTTTTCTAGTTCATTTATTTTTTGTTCCATATCTTGAATGGTTTTA
This sequence comes from Sapria himalayana, assembly GCA_029783825.1. Lineage (NCBI taxonomy): Eukaryota > Viridiplantae > Streptophyta > Magnoliopsida > Malpighiales > Rafflesiaceae > Sapria > Sapria himalayana. The sequence continues at coordinate 61,703 of JAREIK010002336.1, read as the reverse complement.
TTTATGTTTCCAAATTTTTGTGTGTTCCATTCCGATAAACATGATCTTAGTCATTATAATTTACCTGAGAAAATCTTTGCTGGATGACCTTTGAGTGGGGACTTCCATGACTTTTTGACCGTGTCCAAAAATTCTTTGTGTAAGCACCACATATTTTGAAAATTAAATGTTGATCTATTCATTTCTTTTTTTTTTGAGAGGTGAAAAGTTAAAAATTATACTTGAGCAAGTCCTGTTCAAGTGTTTAATGCCTATATTACCAAAAGTGTCCATCCACTTCGAGTTGAGGAGACTCCTATCTAGTCATGACCAAATGACTCATTTCTTTTTGTGATTATTTGTCCATGTGGATTTTGAGCCTAGGAAGTCTGCTTCTAATAATATGGTCTTAGTTATCACCTTATTGAATTGATCACTATCTTGTGTATTTGTTGGTCTATTTCCTTTTTTTTCTGATGAATTCATTACAGTGTTGAATTCTCCTCTTAATATCCATGGTAAATTCTTATTTGATATTTACTCGATTTTTTCCATATCTCTTTTCTTTTATTTCTCGAGTTACTAGCATATATGATTGATATACTTCTGTATATGTTATTACCTAAACTAAGGTTAATGATTCGATCTTTTTCTTCTATTATATCCAAGTTATTCTACATAACTTTCTAATTGATCTATACCCACCATAGATTCAAGAATCATTAATAGAAAAATTTTATGAATTCTTATCATTTAATTAAATCTATTTAGTGAGGGGGAGTTAGCTATACCCCGAATAATCCAAACTAAGTATTTATGCATTATTAACCAGTTTTGATTGAACCCTTGTTTTATTTTTTTAATTCATTAGTTTTAATCAAGTGTTTTTGTGTATTTCTTGTTCTTTTATGTGATTAGGTTGGGTTTTAACAAGATTCCCTACTTTAAAAAATTTATCCATTTGTAAGCTTATAATTTTTAAATCTTCTAGTGCCTTATCTCTATTTCCTATCTCCATTCTTCTTTTTTCAATTTCTATATCATCAATGGAATGATTTTTTTTCGAGGGTTTATATTTTAGTTATTACATTATTATAACTTTTTATTGATTCAGAGTCTGAACCAAAATTTGATCTAGTGAACCAGCTCTCTACGTTTTCTTTCTACTTATGGGTTATTTTAACTTTCCTAGTTCTGATAACTAGTTCTTCTATTTTGCTGATCATAAGTCTAATTCTTTTTTTATCTGTTATATTTTTATCTTGGGAAGCATTTTTCTTAGGAGAATCTATTGTTTGTATAGTGTTCTATCCATCCTCCTCATTAGTTTCCTCGTGTCTACCCTCATTTTATCTAATCCAAATATTATGTTCTATCCTCATTATATTTACAATGTAGTTTTCTGAGTTATGTCCTCTCTTTTTGCATTGATTAAAATAACTAGGCAAGGCCTTGGGAGTAATAGGTTGCCAGAAACCTTGATTTTCATTCTGACCAATCCATATCCGTTGAGGGAAAGGGAGCTAGGCATTAACCTTTATGCATACTCGTGCAACACATGGTCTAAAGAGGTTAGTAGTGGAGCCATCCATCAATAAGGGTTTGCCAATGAGATTAGAGTTGGAGTAGAGAGATGTTTTGTTGAAGAAATGTATAGGCAATAAGGGCAGAAGAAACCATACCGGAGTAAGTGGTTTTTCTTCCTTTGTGTTAAAGCTTTTTGTCCATTTGAATGTCCTCATAGGGTAGCCCCTTACATCACAATTATCCTTTAGACACAAACGAAGAAAATCTTCCTCTACGGAGAGATGCAGCAGGACATGCTTACTGTTTATCAATCCTAGCTTAATCAATCCTTTAAGCTTGAATGAGGAGAAGAAATTTCTTATTTCATCAATGTGTGGTTTGCCATGAGAAAATTTCTGGATGAGAGAAAACTTGTGTGCTTCCGAGAGTTTATCAATGTCTTAACGGGAAAAATAAATCGTAGGATCACCATTTTTTGATAGATGATTATTATGGGGTGTCGTTGGATAATGAATGTTGGAAAATGATTTCTTATGAGCAAGATAATAAATTTCCATTATTTCCAGCTAGATTTCCACCCCTTTCTACAAGAATTGGAGCTTTCTCTTTTAGAATACCCCACTTTCTCTATCTCCTGTAAACTTTTTTCTATTCTTCTTATTCATCTTATTATTCTTTTTTTTATAATTCTTCTTATTATTTTATTCTTTTTTTTCTTTTTTTTCTTTTTTTTCTTATTATTCTTATTATTCTTATTATTCTTATTATTCTTTTCTTCTTTTTATTCTTATATTTTTATCTTCCTATTATTGTTATTCTTCTAATTCTTCTAATTTATCTAATTCTTCTAATTTTTCTTATTTTTCTTATTAAACTTGTTCTTCCTATTCTTATCATTCTTCTAATTCTACTTATTGTTCGAATTTTTCTTATTCTTCTTATTCTTTTTATTATTCATAATTCTTTTATTCATTTATTCCTCTTTTTCTTCATTTCTTCTTATTCTATTTATTCTTCTAATTAATCATATTATTCTTATTCTGCTTATTCATGGTATTCTTGATATTCATCTATTTTCTTAGTCTTTTTATTCTTTTTATTCTTCTTTTGCTTCATATTCTTCTTTTTCTTCTTATTCTAATTATTCTTATTATTCTTATTCTTCTTATTGTTCTTTTATTATTATTATTATTATTCTTGTTATTCTATTTTGTTTCTTTTTAATCTTTTATTATTGGTATTCTTTTATTTTTCTTATTTTCTAATACTTCTTATTGTTCTTACTCATATTAATCTTATTATTCTTCTTATTCATCTTATACTTCTTATTTTACTAATTCATCTTATATTTTTTATTCTTCTTATTGTTGTATTCTTTTTATTTTTTGATTTTCTTTTTTCTCTTATTCTACTTTTCTTCTTATTCTTCTTATTCTATTTATTCTTCTAATTATTCTCGTTTATTCTTATTCTTATTATTCATAGTATTCTTGGTATTCATCTTATTCTTCTTATTCATATTTTTATTTTTATTCTTCTTATGCTTTTTATTCTTTTTTATTCTCCTTATTCTTGTTATTCTTCTTAGTCTTCTTATTCTTGTTATTCTTCTTTGTTTTCTTAATATTCTTTTTCTTCTTATTCTACTTTTCATCTTATTCATCTTATTCTTATTATTCTTTTAATTTTTTTAATCTTTTTATTCTTGGTAAACTTTTTATTCTTCTCATTCTTCTTATTGTTATTATTCTTATTAATCTTATTATTCTACTCATTCTTCTTATTTATCTTATTCTACTAATTTTTTTAATTCTTGTTCTTTTTATTCTTCTTATTCTTATCATACTACTTATTCTTTTATTCTATTTATTCTTCATGTTCTTCTCATACTTCTCTTCTTTTTCTTTTCATATTTTTATTTTTCTTATTTTTCTTATTCTCCTTTTTCTTCTCATTCTTCATATTTTTTTATTCTTCTTATTCTTTTTTTTCTTCTTATTCTTATTATTCTTCTTATTCTTCTTATTCTTCTTATTCTTCTTATTCTTCTTATTCTTCTTATTCTTCTTATTCTTCTTATTCTTCTTATTCTTCTTATTCTTCTTATTCTTCTTATTCTTCTTATTCTTCTTATTCTTTTTATTATTATTATTCTTCTAACTCTTCTTATTCTTCTAATTTTTCTTATTCTTTGTATTCTTCTTATGCTTCTTATTCTTCTTATTCTTTTTATTCTTATTATTCTTATTATTATTATAATTCTAATTATTCTTCTTATTTTACTTTTCCTGTTATTCTTCTTATACTTCCTATTCGTCCAATTATTGTTATTCTTTTTATTCTTCTAATTCTTCAAATTTTTCTTATTCATCATATTCATCTTATTTTTCTTATTCTTCATATTATTTTAATTCTACTTATTCTTTTTATTCTTTAATTCTTTATATTCTTTTTATTTTTATTATAATTTTTATAGTCCTTTTACTTCTTATCATTCTTATTATTCTTATGCTTCTTATTCATGGTATTCTTGCTATTCATATTATTATTATTATTATTATTATTCATCTTATTCATCTTTTTCTTCTAATTCTTCTTATTTTTCTGATTCATTTTATACTTATTATTCTTATTATTCATCTTTTTCTACTTATATTTTTAATTCATTTTATTCTTCTTATTCATTCTATGCTTCATTTTCTTTTTTATTGTTCTTATTCTTCTTATTATTCTTATTCTTATTATTCTTCTTATTATTCTTCTTATTCTTTTTACTCATCTTATTCTTCTTATTTTTTTTATTCTTATTATACTTCTTATACTTCTAATTCTTCTTATTCTTCTTATTCTTCTTATTCTTCTTGTCTTCTTATTTTTTTTATTTTTATTTTTCTTTTTATTCATCTCATTCTTCATATTCTTCTTATTCTTATTATACTTCTTATTCGTCCAATTGTGGTAATTCTTTATATTCTTCTTATTTTTTGTTTACTTATTATTCTTCTTTTTCTTCTTATTTTTATTATTATTCTTTTTATTCTTTGTTTTATTGTTATTCTTGTTATTCTTATTATTCATATTATTCTTATCTTCTTATGCTTTTTATTCTTCTCATTGTTTAATTTTTCTTATTCTTCTTATTTTTCTTATTCTTCTTATTCTTCTTATTCTTCTTATTCTTCTTATTCTTATTAATCTTCTTATTTTCTTAATTCTTTTATTCTTTTATTCCTCGTATTCTTCTTTTCATCTTATTCTTTTATACTATATATTCTTCTAATTATTCTTGTTATTATTATTATACTTATTCATGATATTCTTGATATTCATGTATTTTCTTATTCTTTTTATTCTTCCTATTCTTCTTTTGCTTCTTATTCTTCATTTTCTTCTTATTATTCTTATTATTCTTATTCTTTGTTTCTTATTATTCTACTCATTCATCATATTCTATTTTTTTTAATTTTTATCCTTTGTATTATTCATATTCTTCTTATTCTTCTTATTGTTTTTATTCTTATTAATCTTATTATTCTTCTTATTCTTTTTATACATCTTATTCTTTTTATTTTTCTAATTTTTCTTATTTTTCTTATTCTTATTATTCTTCTTATTCTTTTATTCTTCTTAATATTTTTTCTTCTTTTTTCTCGTATTCTTCTTTTCTTATTATTCTTCTTATTATACTTAATCTTAAAATTATTCTCATTTATTATTATTATTCTTATTAATGGTATTCTTGGTATTCATCTTATTCATCTTAATCTTCGTATTCATCTTATTCATCTTATTCTTCTTATTCTTCTTATTCTTCTTATTCTTCTTATTCTTCTTATTCTTCTTATTCTTCTTATTCTTATTATTCTTATTATTCTTATTATTCTTTTTATGTTTCTTATTATTTTTATTTTTCTTATTGTTCATATTCTTCTGATTCTTTTTATTCTTCTTTTTCTTCATAATATTTTTTATTATTCTACTTTTGTTCTTATTCTTCTTATTCTTTTTATTCTTCATATTCTTTTAATTTTTTAAACTTTTTATTCTTGGTATTCTTCTTATTCTTCTTATTCTTCTCATTATTATTATTATTGTTATTCTTGTTAATCTTATTATTCTACTAATTATTCTTATTCATGTTATTCAACTAATTTTTCTAATTAATATTATTCTTTTTATTCTTCTTATTCTTTTTATTCTACTTATTCTTCTTATTTTTTTTATTCTACTTATTCTTCTTATTCTTTTTATTCTACTTATTCTTCTAATTCTATTTATTCTTCGTACTCTTCTTATGTTTCTTAATCTCCTTATTCTTTTTATAATTCCTATTCTTCTTATTCTTCTTATTGTTATTATACTTCTTATTCTTCTTATTCTTCTTATTATTCTTACTCTTGTTATTCTTCTTATTTTTATAATTATTCGTATTCTTCTTATGTTTCTTATTCTTCTTATTTTTCCCATTCTTTTTATTCTTCATTTTCTTCTTAATCTTCTTTTTCTTCTTATCCTACTTTCATCTTATTCTTCTTTTTCTTTTACATTTTTTAATCTTTTTATTTTTGTAATACTTTTTATACTTCTCATTCTTCTTATTGTTATTATTCTTATTAATCTTATTATTCTACTTATTATTATTATTTATCTTATTTTAATAATTTCATAATTAATCTTGTTATATTTATTCTTCTTATTCTTTTAATTCTACTTTTTTTTATTCTCTTTATTCTTCTTATTCTTCTTATTCTTCTTATACTTCTTATTCTTCTTATTCTTTTTATACTTATTCTTTTTATTCTTCTTATTCTTCATATCTTTCTTATTCTTTTTATTCTACTTATTCTTCTTATTCTTCCTATTCTTCTTATTCTTATAATTCTTATAATTCTTATAATTTTTTTATTTTCTTTTATTCTTATTCTTCATATCTTTTTTATTCTTCTTATTCTACTTATTCTTCTTATTCTTCCTATTCTTCTTATTTTTCTTTTTCTTCTTATTTTACTTATTCTTCTTATTCTTATAATTCTTATAATTCTTATAATTTTTTTTATTTTTCTTTTCTTCTTATTCTTCTTATACTTCTTATTCGTCCTATTCTTATTATTTTTTTTATTCTTCTAATTCTTCAAATTTTTCTTATTCTTCTTATTCTTCTTATACTTCTTATTCATCCTATTCTTATTATTTTTTTATTCTTCTAATTCTTCAAAATTTTCTTATTCTTCTTATTCATCTTATTCTTTTTTATTCTTTGTATTCTTTTTTCTACTTATCCTTTTTATTATTTATATTCTTTTTATTTTCTAAATCTTCTTGTACTTCTTATACTTCTTATCATTCTTATTTTTCTTATTCTTCTTATTTTTCTTATTCATGGTATACTTGTTATTCATCTCATTATTATCATTATTATTTATCTTATTCTTCTTATTCATTTTATACTTTTAATTCTTCTTATTCATTTTATACTTCTAATTCTTCTAATTCTTCCTATTCTACTTTTTCTTCATTTTCTTCCTATTCTTTTTATTCTTCTTTTCTTATTATTCTTTTTATTATTCTTATTCTACTAATTCTTTTTATTCTTTTATTCTTGTTATTCTTATTATTCATGTTATTATTCTTATTCTTCTAATTCTTTTTATTCTTCTAATTCTTTTTATTCTTCTAATTATTCTTATTCTTATTAATCTTATTATTCTTTTCATTCATCTTATTATACTTATTTTTCTAATTATCTTTTTCTTTTTATTCCTCTTATTCTTATTATTATTCTTCTTCTTATTTTTATTTTTCTTATTATTTCTATGCTTATTATTCTTTTTATTCTTCATATTCTTCTTATTTTTCTTATCATCTTATTCTTCTTATTTTTCTTATTATCTTATTCTTCTTATTTCGAGGTGTCAACCGGGTCGGGCTTGGCCGGCCCGGCACGAGGCCCGGCATGGTTCGGCCATGCCTAGGCCGGCCCCGCACCAGAAAATTTCATGCCCACGCCCGTGCTGTGATTGGGTGCCCGCTCCCATCCCGTGCCCGGGTCAAGCACGAGCCATGTCGTGCAGTGCCTGACTCGGCACGGTTCGGTGCCCGTGGCACGGCACACCAGCACGGGTTCATCACGTGCCGGGTGTCCACCGAGCCCGACCCCCTTGCTTTGCCCCTCCGGCAAAAAAGACCACGGGTCGGGTCTGATTGGACCCGACCCGCGGTCCCCCGAAGATTGAACCGACCTAATCCCCCCCCTCCCAACGAGAAAAAAAATTAATAAAAAATTTAAATTTCAACTGTTGGTTCTCGCCTCCAACGGCTAGGGGGCAGAATCCAACGGCCCTCGTGATTATGCCCCCTAAAAAATAAAAAAAAATTCAAAAAAAATTACCATTTTTTTTAAAAAATATATTCTTTAATCTATAAATTCCACCCCCCCTCTCTTTAACATTTATGTTTTTCATAAACATATATTCTCTCTAATCGCTCATTTTCTCTCTCAAAAATCCCGCTCCTCTCTCTCGGGTCTCGAGATTTCGGCATTCGGCTTGGATTTTCGGGAATCTCAACTTAAGTTTTGAATTTTGAGCATGACTGTGGTGCACCGTGCACGTGACTGACCTCACTGCTTTTACCGGGTAATTTATTTTAAGTTTTGTTTACTTTCTCTCTCTCTCTCTCTCTCTCTCTAGCTTCTCACTCTAGACCAAAAAATAAAAAATATTAAAATCAGTCTTTTAGTCTCTAAATAACTATTCTAAATAACAAAAATCCTAAAAATGACAAATACTAATGAAGCATATTTAAATTTAGAAAATAAAAATATTACACAGAGGTCTGAGGCTGCTGAAACTTTGGTTTCTCCAGTCGTCTCAACCCAAACTTCTAAAAACAAAAAACTAGGAGGAATTCTATAGTTTGGACTCATTTTAATATAATAAAATAAAAAAATATTAGGGGTGAGGAACAAAAAATGGCACAATGCAAATATTGTATGTGACTTTTAACATGTAAGAGTTCGTTTAGGACTAGGCACCTTAAGAGGCATGCCAAATTATGCACCAAAAAACATAGTCTATTAGATCCTAGACAATCCCAACTTAGCACTGCATTTTTTGAGACTGGATCGAGTCCAGTCTCAAAGTCTACTCCCTTCATATACTCCAGGGAGTTGGGTAGGGACGACATGGCCAAACTTATCACATTGATGGGTCTTCCGATCATATTTTTGGAAGATTCACGGGTAGTGCACATCATGCAGATATATTTTCAACCTGCTTATCGTAGGATTCCTAGGTCCACATATAGGAATGACATACTAAAGATATATAAGTTAGAAAAACAAAAAATAATTAATGAATTTATGGTATATAGTGGAATGTTGTCGTGACGTCCGATATCTGGACAAGTCACAATGAATCATCTTATGCATGTCTCACCAGCCACTATGTAGATTCTAACTAGACAATGAATACAAATATTTTAGGATTCTCTGAGATTCTTCATCCTCATGTTGGACCGGCTATTTTTGAGTGTATGATAAAAATCATTAGGGAATATAAAATTCAAAATAAAATTTTTAGTCTCACATTCAATAACGCATCTAATAATGGAGTAGCAATTAACATATTTGTTAGGAATATTAGAGCCACACCATTTGGATTGATCTTTCATGTCAGATGTATGTGTCACGTGATTAAGCTGATTCTTCAAGCGGGTATGAAGGTATGTTCCCCGCGTTGGATAATATATGTAATACACTAAAATATATTCGTACTCCTCGCAGACAACAAGAGTTTGGTAGTCTCTGTTTGTCTGCAAATCTTAAGAAGAAGAAATTCCAATCGGATGTGAGACATCGTTGGAATTACACGTACCTGCTGTTAGAATCATGTGTTGGATACTAATACGTGATATCCGACTACGTCAATAGTAAGAGTGACGAACTTATTATTGACGACACTGACTGGGCTTAAGGAATTTCATTTATGAAATTCCTGAAAATTTTTTATGGCACGACGAATATGTGTTCGTCGGTTTATACGCCCACTACTTGCATTGCACTCTGGTGCATATGCAACATTAGTAGCATGTTTAGGAAGTATCGAGCTGACCCGACACTTAGCCATATGGTTGCAGAGATGAAAACCAAGTACTTGAAGTACTGGTCCACCGTTCCATCTCTTTATTACCTCGCTACATACATGGACCCTAGGGTTTAGGTGCAAGAGGTAGAAAACACCCCCGACCTACATTTCCTCATGCATGAACCTAGAAGAGCCACCTGAAGGGTTCATTCACGAGAAGTTGACTGACCTGTTCACATAGTACGATACCAGGTATGGTGGTGGTAGTAATGAGACTATGATTACGGACATTGATACCTTGTTCGGAGATGATGATTTTTTTATTCAGCTAGAGAGGGGGAAACGTAGGGGTGGACCATCACATAGGAGCGAGCTTTCTCGGTACTTAGATACCAATTACTGCTCAATCCTATCACATTCTGATACTAAGAATCTTGATATATTATAGTGGTGGAAATCATATGAGTCCACCTTTCCCGTGCTATCTCAGATGGCACGGGATCTACTGACTCCTCCGGTGTCGAGCATAGCATCGAAGTCTGTTTTTTGTTGTTGTAGTGAACGTTATTTCGGATAGGAGATCGAGATTATGTCCAAATATTGTTGAGGCTTTGGCTTGTTTGAAGGATTGGGAGGATTCAAGGTTTAGCATCCATGATCGTGCTGGAGCTGGGAGTGGGACATGGACTGTAGTCGCATCCACTACGATAGTAGGGGAGTTGATTGCTGATGATGATGATCCATATGATACTGTTCTTGATGTTGCGGCTGATGATGCTCATGATATGTCGATTGACGATTGTTGATGATCTACTATTTTTTGATTTCGATGTTTTGTTTTTTATTGATTGTATGCTTTTTTTATACATTATGTTTAAACTGTAATTTGTTTGGTTCGGACATTCGGTATCAAATGACTGATTTGTCATTTTTCATTTGAGTTGCTTATGTTTTTTTTAATTTTTATTTTTTTTAACAAAATGTATTGATTGATTTATTTTGTTGTTTTAATTTTTCATTTAAAAATTTATACCTATATTATATAATTCTAATAAATTTTAAACTAATTTTATATTACATTATTAAAAAATTTTAAACTTAGTTATTTTAATAAAATTTAACATTTTTCATATTATAAAAATATAATATTATACATTATCTATAATTTTATATATAATTTATATAAATAAAATAAAAAAAAAATTTATACTGGCCGTACGACCTAGTTTGGCCCGCGTGGCCCGGCCAGGCCCAGGCGGGCCGGGCACGGCACGGCCACCGTGCATATAGACTGTGTCGGGCCCAGCTTTTTTAAATCGTGTCAGGCCATGCACGGCATGGAACGGTAACCATGCCTGGCCATGCACGGCATGGTACAGTAACCGTGCCGGGCCTAGCCCGGCACGAAAGCATTCTCGTGATCAAAAAAAATGGGCCGGCAGCCTCGGCCTGGCCCGTTTGACACTTCTATTCTTATTCTTTTTATTATTCTTATTATTCTTCTTATTCTTCTCACACATCTTATTCTTCTTACACATCTTATTCTTCTTATTTTTTTTTATTTTTCTTATTCCTCTTATTCCTCTTATCTTCTTATTCTTCTTTGTATTCTTATTTTGATTATTATTCTTATTCTTCTTACACATCTTATTCTTCTTACTTTTTTTATTCTTCTTATTCTTCTTATGCTTCTTATTCTTATTATGCTTCTTATTCTTCTTTCTTCGTATTCTTCTTATTCTTCTTATTCTTTTTATTCTTCTAATTCTTCTTATTCATCTTATTCTTCTTTTCTTCTTATATTTCTTATTCATCCTATTCTTGTAATTCTTTATTTTCTTCTTATTTTTCTTATACTTCTTATTCTTCTTTAACTTATTATTCTTTTTTAGGGCAATTCTTGTTATTCTTCTTATTAATATTATTCTTATCTTCTTATGCTTTTTATTCTTCTTATTGTTATTATTCCTCTTATTCTTCTTTTCTTCTTATTCTTTTTTTTTTATATATTCTTCTAATTATCTTGTTATTCTTATTCTGCTTAATCATACTAATCTAGATTTTCTTCTATTTTCTTTGTCTTTTTATTCTTCCTATTCTTTTTTTATTTCTTATTCTTCAATTCTTCTTATTATTCTTATTCTTATTATTCTTCTTATTCTTATTATTCTTATTATTATTCTTATTATTTTTATTCTTCTTATTCTCCTTATTCTTCTTATTCTTCTTATACTTCTTATTCTTTTTATTTTTCTTTTTCTTCTTAATCTTTTTTTTTCTTATTCTACTTTTGTTCTTATTTTTCTTATTCTTTTTATTCTTCTTATTCTTTAAATTTTTCTTAAACTTTTTATTCTTGATATTCTTATCATTCTTCTTATTATTCTTATTCTTATTCTTATTAATCTTATTATTCTACTAATTCTTCTTATTCATCTTATTCTACTAATTTTTCTAATTCTTCTTGTTCTTTTTATTCTTTTTATTCTTTTTATTCTTCTTATTCTACTTTTTCTTCTAATTCTATTTATTCTTCTTATGCTTCATATTCTTCTTATTCTCTTTATACTTCTTATTCTTTTTATTTTTCTTATTTTTCTTAATCTTCTTATTCTTATTATTCTTATTATTCTTCTTATTCTTTTTATTTTTTTTATTCTTCTTATTCTTCTTATACTTCTTATTCTTCTTATTATTCGTATCCTTCTTATCCTTCTCATTTTTTTTATTCTTCTTATTATTTTTACTCTTGTTATTCTTCTTATTTTTATTATGTTTCTTATTCTTCTTATGCTTCTTATTCTTATATTTCTTCTTATTTTTCTTTTTTTCTTATTCTTATTATACTTCTTTATCATCCTATTCTTGTTATTCTTTTTACTCTTTTAATTCTTTAAATTTTTCTTATTCTTCTTATTTATATTATACTTCTTTTTATTCTTATTCATCTTATTCTTCTCATTCTTTTTTTTCTACTTATTCTTTTTTTTTTCTTTATATTCTTCTTATTTTTCTTATACTTCTTATACTTCTTGTCCTTTTTATTCTTATTATGCTTTTTATTCATGGTATTCTTGGTGCTCATCTTATTATTATTATTATTCATCTTATTTATCTTATTCTTCTTATTCTTCTTATTCTTCATTTTAATAATAATAATAATAATAATACATGTGTAACAAGCTTTTTTGACTTAGCATCATTGAGGAACACATCTTGCATGGACCCAACCAGGCTTCTTTATTATCAAAAGGAAGCACACACGCATGTAAGCACACATGCTTGTAAGCACATACACACTGGCACACACGCATGTAAGCAGACACACACCTGGACACACACATGTAAGCACACATGCACATGCACACACAAGCATGTATATACACATAGAGATAAACATCAAGTTTTGGGCCGCTTGGAAATTTGGGATGACCATATTCAGAGATGCATTTGATGCCCAAGAACTGTTCACCTTTTTTATCACCCAAACATAGGGGTCAAGCCTCTAGGAAGGTCTTGTTCAATAGTTTGCAAACCCACTGCTAGGATCACTCGACTGTTCAGGTTTGACATGACCACTAAGGAGTAGATAAGGTGCCTTAAGCTGAACTTGAGCTTCCTTCATTCGTTCCATTGAGAATGTAGGCGTATCTGAATTTTTCATTTGCTTCAATTTCAATTCTTCAAAGAATTGCTTCATGAGCTTTTCCTGCTTCATTTTTCCTGGTCCCATACCATGAAGTCTTTGAGAAATCTTCCTAAATGCTTCTTTGGGTGTCATTATTCGTCCAAATTCATGTGTCCTATCAGTACGAATGTCCTTAAATCTACCATTACTGCTATCCATGATGCCAAAAGTTTACACTTATTCTTGTCCATGTTTCTGCCACCCAAGTCTATGTTTCCCTTGAGCATCCCTCCTCTCTAAGAAGCTTTAATGATCCTAACAATCCTTTACCTACAGAAGCCTCATGAATAGACTCGTCCGAGACCATGTTTTCTTCTTCTCGATCGACAATTGACTATCAATTATAGCCAAACTGAGACTGAGTGCCTTGCTAGAGAAAGGGAACAACTTTAGAGTTGCAGGCGGAGTCTCTCTAATTGAATAAGATAACCATCTCTGAGATCATATGATTCTTCCCCTTAGCATCTTCCTATTTTATTGATTTTCCCTACCTATGGATATTAAAAGAAAAACAAGGGATTCTTACTTACCCTTACCTCAAATTGGTTTCTTTCTATAGGCTAGCAAGACTAAGAGCCCTCCTATGATGATTATACATCGGAAGCTAAAACATCAAACTTGGACCGAGCATCAAGATCGTTCACGTTCATTTGGGCAAGGTCATCTGACCTAAATGTGGAAAAGAGCTCACAAGCAAAAGGATTCAGAAATCAATTGAACCACTTTAACCTTTGCTATCCTAAAGTCCAGGGGCCTGCCAACTATTCTTCATGAAGAACCACTCGTTTATAGTTCTGTACTACATGAAAATAAGCCTTCTGCTCATATTGGTTCTGGGGCAAACCATCCTTCCTTATGAAAGGAGGCTACCATGGATCTCCATGCAGGAAGGATGAATGATTTCTATTTCATTCCATGAAGAAATTCACATAGTTAACCGAATCTTTGCATTAGCAAAGAACAAAGGAGCAAGCTAAGCAAGGAAAGGTATGAATTGATTAGATCGATCAAGATAGATATCTAGGTGGTTAGTTGTTCCTATAGGAAGCGCAACTATTCCACAGAGAGAATAGATAGAGCAACAACCTAAGAGCGGATAATAGCAGCTACCACTAATTCCCGTAAAATTTTTTTTCTAGACCTAAATCTATGCTTTCTGGCTCTCCACTTCCGGTCAGTGCGCCTCCCCTTTGATTCCCGATCTGGAATTGAACCAGTATCTCCGGTGGCTTTCCCAATGCACTTCTCTTTATTTATTATTATTGTGTTTACTGATAGAGCCCAACAGGAACATCTAAAAAAGAAGAATTTGTATAGTAAGTAGGGCAGTCAAGGGCTCTTAGAGGATATCTATTTCCATCTGAACTTAGGTTATCCAGGTATTGGCCCTAAGAACATGTGCTAAAGCACCTTTCTAGCAATAAATCCATTGAATAAGCTTGTGGGGGAGACTCAACTACTAGCTCAAATCTTCTTGTTTTGGCTTTCTTGCTTGTTAATGGGTGAGCCAAAGCAAAGCTCCTAGCGTTAGCGAGAAAACTACCTATTTCAAGGTATATAATCGCTTAGCGTGCTAGGACCCATGGAGCGGTATGACCCAGACCGATAGATTTTTTCTATGGCAAAGGATCTGAAAGTGCGTAAATAGCTTCTGAGAGAATCCAGCTACTTAGGGTCTTCTCTTGAAGAGGTGTTTTACTCACTTGAATCTTTATAAATAACAATAGGAAAGAGCTTGCCTGAATTGAATCATTAGGAAGTGCACTTATTTTCTTATGTTAGGGCTGGGAAGTATATGCTGCGACACGACTAAAGCGGAAGACCTCTGGTTGTAACGGAAGCAAAAAAAAGGAATTGGTTCGATGGTAGACCAGGTTCAAGCCTGGTAATAGACCCGAACTCCAAAAATAAAGGGTCAATGGATCATTTTATCACTTCGGCCTGACTTATTCCTTTAAGGATAGGCATCGG
>JAREIK010002336.1:0-40135 GCA_029783825.1 Sapria himalayana | reverse complement strand
ATAGAAAATATTTTAAAAATATCTGAATTGATGAATAAACTAGTAAATATTAATATTATTAAAAGTATAAAAAAATTGTATGATTATATGAAACTTTTAAAAAATAATTAATACAAAATTTGAAAATATTAAATTATAATAAAAATGTAAATTGTTTTATTAAATTTAAAAGAAAATAAATTAATATTTAAAAATAAAACTTAGATGTTTGCGGTACTAAAATTTATAAGAATTAAATAATTGAGTAATAGTTTTACTATTAGCTTTTAATATTAAGTCTATATTAAAATAAACAAATATAACTTTTTTTTTAATTATCTTCTCACTTTAAGTAATTTTTAGAATTTTATAAATTATAAATGATATAAAATAATATGAAATTTTATGCCTTTTAAATTATTTCATATTATCTTCATAAAAATTAATATGAATATTAAAAATTTATAACCATAAAATATATATATTTATATATTTTTTAATATAAAGAGTATTTTATAACACTTAAGAGTGTGGCTAGAAGACTAATCATCTTATCATGTGTGTCTCGCTATATGAAGTTTGTAAATTTTGTAGCCATTTGATTTTTTTTTCTAGTTATAAAGCTAAACATCTATTTTTTGGAGTTGTTTATATATTTATTTTTTTAATTAAATTTTATAATAAAAATTGCAAGATATTTTTTTTCATGTGCACCTTGCTACACACACATGAACTTTGTTGAAAATATTTTGATAATAAATAAAAAAATGAGTCTTTATGTATTTTAATTATTTATTGTTTATTTAGTGTTTTAATACTTAAATAAAAAAAAATCTTGGTAATTTAAGTTTTGCCTTCACTTGTTGTATGTCGAGACTCAAGATACAACTCTAACAAGCACCTAAGAGCATCTCCAAGAAGCTCGGTGTCAGCTTCCATTTAGTTATTTTAAAGAGTTAAACTTTAAAATCAACTCCCTTTGCATCTAGCTATCTATTTCTTATATCAGTAGTTTCTCTCGCCTGATCTATAAACCCTCTCCAGACTCCAAATCCAACGGGCTTTGATTCTTGAGGTAGTTTCTAGAAAACAAAACTTATCTCTTCACAATGCGCATGGTAGTGATGCCGATCATGAAGAGATTTATAGAAACACAGGCGCCATTTTACTAGTAAGTCATTCCATTAATTGATTCTGATCATGTAATGTAATTCAGATAGAACTCATCTAAGTGCTCAACAATAATCATATGGGACACAAAACTATGTGCATACATCTTTCCATGTTACCTTCTGTGATTCCATCTCTATCTCTCTCATCAATTTGAAGAACTCTAGTCGGGTATCAAATGAAAAGTATGCTTTATTTCTTTGTTTCATGATGGTTTTTATTTTTTGATATGAAAGATAAGTTTGGGTGTAGGGAGTTATGACAAAAATTATGCACCAATGTGATATACTAATGGTGTCATGCTTGTGGCTGATGGTTTTATCCATTGTTCTTGATTGTTAGATTTAACATGTTCATCTTCGCCCTAGTTCATTTCTATTGTTTTTGGTCTAATGTCGATGCTATTTTGTGAATCATGGCATATGTTTTTGAGAATGTTATTATGCAACAATCAATTTTTTTTCCGTGTTATGATCCTGGTGATGATAATATACCACCCACTTTTTTATTTTGATGGTCAGGTTATGGCTTCTCCAGATGAGCAGAAGGTGGGTTTCATGAATGGATTTCATCCATGATATTGGAGAAAAATTTGAAGAGACTGTTGGGTTTGGAAAGCCAATTGTGGATGCTACTGCTATTCATCATCTTTTCATTAATCTTGAGAAAGCAGATATCGTTGTTGATGTTCTCATCAAAAACCCTAACCTTATTCCCATTCACTTAGTGGACATTAACTATCTAATTGATAGAAATGGAAGGAAACTAGCTTTTGGGTTGATCTCTGATGCTAGAACAATCTTTGCTCATGGCGAAGAAACTGTAAAAATTCCTCTCACTTTAATTTATAGTGATATCAAAAGCACATTATACAACATCAATCATGGAAGTATAATTCCTTATCATGTTAAGGTGGATCTAATTGTAGATGTTCCTATTTTTAGATGGCTTACTCTCCCTCTCAAAAAAACAAAAGAGATACCCATTCCTTATAAGCCCGACATTGATGCTGAGAAAATAAACTTTGGACTATCTCCTTTGATGAAATTGTTGTTGTTCTTCACTTGAAAATGGAAAACAAGAATGATTTTGCATTTCATTAATATGGTTATGATATGACATTCATATTGTATTTTAGATATTATTTTTGAAAGTTAGTTAAAGTTAGTTGAATTGATAGCTAAAATAGATAGCATTGTTGGAGTTACCATAAAAAAGTAGTTTGTTAAAATAGATAGCATTGTTAGAGTTACCATAAAAAAGTAGTTAGTTAAAATGGATAATACAATATTTTATTATATTATGAGTAGTTATTTTAGGCAGCATCATTGGAGATGCTCTTAGTCCTCTACAGTCTACCTCTCTCTCTTGACACGGATACATCAAAACCTAATAGAAGAGTAAGTGATAATTTCTTCAGCTATGAGTTTCTTTTTGATTTTAGGTATGCTTACAACCCTAACTCTTCATCTATTATCTTAATGCAGAAGTGTGTATTGATTCTGCGGTTTGTTATTTTAAAATTCTTTTTCTACCCTAACTGTTACCATATATTGTATTTTCCATAGAAATTAAATAATAGATCTTTGTGTATGTATGATATCATGTATAGTGAAGTTATTACCACGATTATATAAATTTTTGTAGAACCTCCTTATGGACGCAAGATTAATCTAGATGTTCGTGGTAAATCATTACAAGTACCAAATTCATTTATCACCATGGTATGCTTGGATTGCTTATATACAATGATGTGTATGCATACTTCATGCATGTGTGATATATTGCATTCTCTATCTATAACTATATAAAACACTTTATAACTATATTTAACTATATTTGTAACTATGTAAACTATTTTTATAACTATATCTATAACAATATATAACTATTTTTTTAACTATTTAATAATTTATAACAATATGTATAATTCTATATAACTTTATTTATAACAAAATATACTATATGTATAATAATATATAACTATATATAATTATATTTTACTATATGCATGACCATAAAAATGTTATATATAACTATATTTTAACTACATACATATTTATAACAATATGTATAATTAAATATAATTATATATAACTTTATTTATAACTAACTATACTATGGGTATATGAATATGTAACTATAAATATTATCTTTTACTATATGTATAACTATAAAAACATTATACATAACTATTTTTAAATATATAATTAACAACATATATTTAATATACATATTATATATAATTATATATATAATTATATATAACATTATTTAATATATGTTGTGCCTTGGTGTGATGATAAATATGTTCATCCAAGGGTGTTAGGCCTCGAGTTCGAGGCTTATAATATAACTTTTCTGATTCTTGGGGATAAGATTGTTAATATATTGAATTCTCTCTGACTCCATACTAAGGCAGAGCCTTGTGCAGTGTGTATGACCTTTATTTAGTTTTTTTTTGGTAAGTTTTTTACTTTTTTTTAGAACAAAACTATGACCAGAAGGAATTAATTTCTTTGGTGCATGGAAGCTCTTCACCATGCCCAATTGGATGCCATCTTGGTAATCACATCTCTCGTCATCAAAAAAGAAAATCGAGAAGTATTGCTCTATTTCCAGCAAATGATCAGATCTTTGTCACCAGGTTATCAACTTATTTCCACCATTAGAGTACATGTTAATTCTATGCTATTGCAACATGATTATGTGCATTTGTAATCTTGCTTTTGTCATCATCAAAAAACTACTAGTTAGTTAAGGAGGAAATTTTTTGAATAATCTTCCTCATTCGGAAGAATGAAATATTCTTTGAACAATCCTCAAAAAATGATATTTTATTTTCTATGTCAAAAGAAATATCTTTAAGCTTGTTAATTGCATGGGACTAAGTATTACTTTTTATGAAGCCATAATGCACAACAGCCTTATAGTTAGTTGAACTAAAAAATTTATTAACATGTTTGATTCCCTCTATCAATGCCTATTCCTCTCTTTTGGTTACTTGGGCTTGCATCTGCCAATGCTTAGGGATCATAAGATTAGTTGAGGTGTTAATCTAGCTTGAAAAACCCATGGCTTAAGCTAGGTAATACTTTTTATGATTCAAATGTATGCCTAAATTATGTTTTATGTGTGAAAAACATATTTATATTATTATTTGAAATTTCAAGTTTTTAAAAATAGACTATACAACATAAAAAAATGGGGAGAAAAGAAATAAAATATAAATAAGAAAATATTGGTTAAGAGAGATGAAAATTGGCTTTATGTAAAGTGTCATATATATCTTTAATAATCATGAATATATTTCAGAATGATTTATTCATAGCTACATGCTAACTTATTATTATTATATACAAAATATTAAATTAAAGCAGTTATCAATCTTTAAGTTTGTTATTAATACAATTATGAGCTCTCATCATAATTTTTATTTGATGGTTTTTAATCACTCATCACAAATGGGTAAATATGAAAATCTCATGTTTATTAGATATGTGTTTATACAAAAATAATAATTGATATTATGGTTTATTATTATTGAAACACAAAAATAATAATAATAGTCAAATAAGCAAAAATATCTTGAATCACTCAAAGAGAATAAAAGCAATTCCATACATATTTTCATATATTTGTGAATATAAATAGGACCGCATCAAACATCTTCTTGAGAGAACCTAATAAAAGAATTACAATATTAAAGAATAAAAAATATATATTCTCATATTTTTCTTTATATCTAGTAGAGTTAACAAATGAAAACTAATAGAAAAATAATCACATAAACATAAGCTAGAATAAAATAATTTTTTCATTTAAATATATTACTTAAAAACTAAAAATATATTTAAATCATTGAGCTATTGAAAACTTTTATAAAAAAATATTTGAATATAAAAATATTCAATTCATTAATATATATAATAATAGTATCAACTACTGTAAAATAACACAACTTTTCTCCGAGTCATATTTATAGAAATAATATATGTAACTCAAAAAATTATAAAAATGTGAATCTTAAAGACTTTTCCAAATACATTTCATCATTTAAATCATTATGATTAAAATTTAATATTAAAAAATGATTTTTAATTAAATAATACAAGAGCAAGATATAATCTATACTATAAGTATAAATACTTGTAGAGACAAAAGCATAAAATAACAAGTTGAATAATTAGTAAGTCAAGACATAATTCTTGAGACATTGAGGTATAAAAGCTTTTAATTCAAAAATAAGATCATATATATATATATATATATATAAATAATAGTAATTCATTAGAATAAAAAAATATTATTAGTTTCTTATTCAAAAAATCATAATTAAGTAACAAAATAAAAAAATAAATAATAATATTATTTCTTTTTATAAAAAAAACACAATCATTACATAATATAATAGTGAATTTAAATATATATGATTAAAATATTTTAACATAAATTCTCTTCTCTACTATCATCATTATTTTTATCTAGTATCTTGGTAGTTAGATAGTTTTTTCTATCAAATTATTGATTTCATATTAAATAATTATGTAATCATCACAATTTATATGAATTTTCATCAATAATATTTAGTGTCGAACTCAACTTACTCATATCATTATAAGTTCTCGCTAAATAATATTTAAGATTAAAAAAATCATTAAAAAAAATTGGCCACAAAATTCCTAAGAAAACCCAAATGTGAGTTAACTTGAAAACAATCCCTTTAGCCTCACATAAATTGCCACACCGAAAAGATTCTTAAAAGAAATTATATCACTCAATTACTAATTTGTGGTAATGATGAATTGTAGTTATATTATTTTGAATACTATAATGGCCTATAAAGATACGAGATGACACAATTTATTTTCTTACTTTTAAAAAAACATTTGAACAAAATTCATGCCCCCTACAACATGAATGATAAATGTTGTGATTAAATAATTAATAAGAAATACAATTTGAAAAAAATAAAAGATATAAATCTGATTAAGTAATTTGCAATCATAATTGATTCATCCTAAAATGTCTTATAAAAAAGTTTTCAAGTTATCTTAATTGAATATTTTTCAAAATCTGTTAATTTTCAATATGAAAATAATATGGCTAGATAAAATACAAGATAAATCACTCTATGTTTTTTCAAGAAAAGTACAAATTCTCACAATGTATATTATTTAATATTATAATTTTTAAAAATCTTTATTTCATATTCTTAGTGAATATCAATCATTTTTAAAAAATAAAGTAAAAATCTTTATAAGATATGAATTATGTAATACGATAATACTTATTTATAAAAATAATAAAATAATGAAAGTCATCTAACATAATAATATTATATAATATTCTAAGTAATCTAGATAAAATATATTTCTATTAATATTCTCTTGACATACTATAAAAACGCTAGCATACTTTCTTAAGTGTGCCTCATTATTAATAAAAATAATTTATTTTATGCTTTATTTCATTAGTTTTAAATTTATCAAAACAAAAAACATAAACTGATAGTGAATAAAAAAATTAATGAAAACCAAGCATTTAATTTATCCTCTTATATGACAAAAATAGGGATAGACAACATGATCAATTCTTAGAAAAGTCATCCACAAAGTTATATAAACCCTACAAAAATATCTAAAAAAACATGGTTAACTCTGAAATTAAAATTAAGTTATTTAACAGGATAACTCAAAATAATATGTTTAATAATAATGTTACGACACATTGTAGATCATATAATATTAACATAATCTAGTATGGCATCAGCTACTATAAAAAAAGATTTAAGAAAAATAAAAATTTACCAACAAAAAAATTATTAACTCACTGATCAACAATGCAAAAGTTAATAATTAAATTTGAAAAATAAAATCTTAAGAAACTTTAACCTCCTGAAAATATGAAGAATGTGACAAAGTTAAAGAATATTTTAAAATACTTCACTCAAGAAATTTATAGTATTTGTTGACATATTATGTGGTGAATTCTCAAAAAACCTAATGGCATGCTCGACAATTTTTGATACTTATACCAATAGTAAAATTGAATTAGTAAGGAATACAATTCAAATACTTTAAGTTAAGTGGAAAATAGAAAAGATAAAAAAAATATATCAAAATAATAAAACGAACATTGATACTATTATACTAAATAAGCATCATAGTAATATTATTAACTATTATAAAATTAAAAACATTATAATGAGATAAAAAGAAAGTAATAAATAAATATATGTAATGTATCATGTTAAAAATAGTGTGCACTCAAAAACTAAAGAATTAAAAGTATAAATAATTTTAAAAATAATTAATTGAAAAAATATGATTAGTACTGCTAACTTCAAATAGTTGAGATATTACTTAATTAATAATTATGATGATACGGAGTATTATTGTTAACGTATAATAAATATGTTATAGCCATAATCTAGAATGATAATTTTAGAGCATAATAGTGATTTAGTGGGCAAATTTTATGATGAACCTCATGTTGGACTAATTGTATGGTGATTAACCTATGATAAATAAACAAACATAAGTTGCCGCGTAGAGAGATAGCAAAATGTTAAAAGTCCTGCATTGATTAAAAGCTGGGATGATCTTAAGGATGATCAATAACTATATGTTTAACTATATATGTATAATTTAGTTATAAATATTTATATAACTATATAAATTTTTTTATAACTATATTTTATTATATTTGTAACTATTTTAACTAATTTCATAACTATATCCACTACTATATATAACTATTTTTTTAACTTAATAATAATTTATAACTATAAGTATAATTCTATATAACATTATTTCTAACAAAATATACTATATGTTTTATTATATATTACAATATTTAATTATATTTTACTATATAAATATTTGTATAACTATGTAATACTCTATTTAATTAAATATAACTATATTTGTAACTATGTATACATATATGTATTAATATTATTAAATCTATTTATTTGTTTATAACTTTTTGTACATATATGTATAACTACTTATAGCTACATGTATGAATATACCTATATTATTACTATATGTTTAACTATATATAACACTATTTTTAACTGTATATACTATAGGTATAAGAACATATAACTATAAATAATTGTCTTTGACTATATGTATAACTATAAAAAAATGATACAAAATATATTAAAATTTATAATTAACAACATATATTTACTAAATAATTTTATATATTCGTATAAAAAAATGTATTTTAGTATATCTATACCTATACATAACCATATGTATAAATATATGAAATTATATGAAAAAATATATATACCCACATGTATAAATATAAGGTAAACTATATGTGTATCTATATGTATAACCACATGTAACTATATTTATAATTACATGCATAACAACATACAACATTATGTTTAATTATATGTGCATAACTATATATAAATATTTGTAAAACTAGATAAAACTTGATATAATTAAATATAACTTTATTTTTAACTATTTATACATATATGTAAATCTATATATTTGTTTATAACTTTTTAAATATTTATGTATAACTAAATATAACTACTCATATATATATATATAACTAAATGTTTAACAATATAAAATTTTTTATAACTATATATATTATATGTATAATAGCATATAACTATAAATAATTATATCTTACTATATGTATAACTATAAAAGCATTGTATATAAATATATTTAAATATATAATTAGCAACATATATTTAATATATATTTTTATATATTAGTATAAAAAATGTATTTTAGTATATCTATACCTATACATAACTATATGTATAAATATATGAAATTATATGAAAAAATATATATACATACATGTATAAATATTAATTTAACTATACGTGTAACTATATGTATAACCATAGGTAACTATATTTATAATTATATGTATAAAAACATACAACATAATGTTTAACTATATGTGTATAACTATATATAAATATTTGTATAACTATAAAAAACTATATATAACTAAATATAACTTTATTTTTAATTATGTATACATATATGTATACATATATGTAAATCTATATAATTTTTTTATAATTTTGTATACATTTATGTATAACTACTTATAACTACATTTATGTATCACTACTTATAACTACATTTATGTATAACTAGTTATAATTACTTATATGCATATATTTATATATAACTATATGTTTAACTATATATAACTATATATAACAACATATACTATATGTATATTAACATATTATTATAAATGGGATAATACTAATTTGTTGCACTAACTTGAAATTAAATGGCAAAAGATATAAGATCAACAATATCTAAGCACATAGCATGAGAGTGTCCGTTGGTCAGGCTCATATAATACAAATAAGAATCATAACTATATGTGCTAGCCTTTCCTACAAAACCTCGCAGGAGAGGCTAGCACAAAATTCCCTACTAATTATGGCAATGATTTGGTATGAAAATTATTTCTTAACTTTATTGTCACAATGACAAGATGAATATGGTATTAATTGCAGCGATATTGTTGGATCTGTGTCATAAGTTAAAATATGTGAAATTCTATTATTCAAAATTTTAACATACTATCAAGATTAATAAGATAATAAGAAATATAAAATCTTTTATAAGTTAATTTACAAATGATATTAATCAACACTATTTAAAAATACTTCTAACAGTATTATTAATATTTTTAAAACTCTAAAAATAATAAGAATTATATAGAACACTGATAAATTATTTTTTAACATAAAGAAAATAGAGAATACATGTAAGTAGTCTTACAACTATGCTAAGATGCTGGAGTATAAATGGGACCACAACTACCTATAAGTTGTGGTTTTTATTTGAATTAAAAACTCTGAACCTCAAACAAGAAAGAAAAATGCAGAAATAGAAATTAGATAGATATTCATTAGTGCCTATCACATAATAAAAAGAAAAAACATATAACATTGGAACCAAAGACAATGGAAAGAACTTCATGTCAATCATAGAACATGTCAACATTCAACACAATTACACATAAAAATAGGCACAACGTTATCATAATCACAGTCATGCAATCTCTTTGCTCCAATGTATATTATGGTTTTCATATCAATCCAACCACATATTGAAAATGAGAATTGTATATAGATTGGTGGAAAAATATTTAAAAAATATGAATTAATGTTCAGTAGAATGTTCCTCACAATTTCAGGATTGCCAGAACTCCCCAGGAATATATACAGAAAGAATTATTAGTGATGGACCTTTTTTGTGAGAATTAGGTTTTAGATTAATAATGATTTCACCATGTTTTTAAAGTGGAGACAAAACAAGCAACATGCCTATATTACTAATGAAGTATATGTTGGCTACATAATGTACTCATGGATTGATCTTAATTCACAAATTTACTCAATGACATCGAACATGGTAGTTGGTCTTTTTCACAGAGCTGACTATTAGATTATGAATAAAAAAACATGGAAGAATGGCCAACCTGACGACTTTATCAGATCTCTTACACAAGGCCATAATCAACTTTCTACCATGGATGATGAATCATTACAGACTAGTTGGTTTTATGATTTTACAGTAGCAAGGATCCCTCCACACCGGAGTCGAGAGAGAGAGAGAGTCCGAAGGAGAGACTTAGAGTTTATTAAGTTTATTAAGTTAAAGACTAGTTGCAATCTCTAACTATTAAGTTTATTAAGTTTTATTAAGTTTTAAAATTCCATTAATGTTTTAATTTTAAATTATCAAAATATTTAATTTTTAATAAATATATATAAAACATTAAGGAGGCATTTGTTTTTTTACTTAATACTTAATAGAACTTTTTTTGAGCTTAATGCATAATGGTACTTTATAGCATTAAGAATTAAGTTGTTTATTTTTATAATAGTACATTTTTATTAAGGGTGTGAGGATTTTTTAAATACGAAGGGGAACTCGAAAATGCTGGATTGAACATTTTTCAATACAACATTTTTTGGTTTGGCTTTTTCTGAATAGAGAAAGCCAAAAAAAATTAGGTTGATAGTTTAAGCATTTTTTAAATAATTTAATATGAAAAGTGTTAAAAAAATATAACACATTTCGGCTTAATGCCGAAAATAATTTGTTTTCTGCATTAAGCCGAAAAAACAAATGCCCCCTAAGACTCATCTTATTTTTTTTCCTTAATAAATTATTTTCAAAATATTAATGTGCATGTAGTAAGGCACACATGAAAAGCTAACACATTTCAATTTGTAATTATCAAATTTATTAAATAATAAATTCATAAACAATTCCAATAAATAGATTTTTAGCTTTCCAAATAGAAAACAAATCAAATGGATACAAAATTTGTAAACTTAATATACAATGAACACATGAAAAGATTATTGGTCTTCAAGACACTTTCCTAAGAATAATAAATACTCTTTAAGTTAAAAACTATACAAATATATATTTTTTGAGTTAATAAATTTTAAAAAATTTATAATAATTTTTATTAAGATAATATGAAATAATTTTAAAGTCATAAAATTTCATATTATTTTATATAATTTATAATTTATAAAATTCTAAAAATTACTTAATGTATATTGATTATTAAGATAAATTTATATTTATAAATTTTAATAAAGATAGAATATTAAAAGCTAATAGTATAAATTTAACTCAATTATTTAGTTCTTATAAATTTCATTAGGGACACACATCTCTTTATTTATTCTTTAGATATACTAATTTATATTTATTTAAATATTATGAAAAATAATAATTTTTTTTATAATTTAAAAATTTCAATTTGTTTAGTATTTATTTTATTAAAAATTTTTTTTAGGCATAAAACTATTTTTTAAACTCGAAATATTGTTAATATTTACTATTTTTTCGTTAATTATGATAATTTTGTAAATATATTATATTTTTTCATACAATGAATTATTTAATCTTTTTATTAGTAGATGTTCATTTATTTTTTAAAATATCTTTAAAAATTTTAATAATTATAGAATTAATTATTTAATGTGTTTGTAGTTTTTATTAATAGTTATTGTAGTCTTTATTAATATTAAATTTTTTTATATTTATATATTTTTTAAATTATTTATTTATAATAACCTAATTTTATATTTATACGAAGGAGAATGTGTCTTACAAGGATCGCTGATCTATAAACAATGGCATATGTATCTTTAAAATACAAAATTAAATAAAATATTTAAAAAAAATAATTAAAGATTAATGATGAAAATTATCTTCAAATCAAATGCTACGGAAAAATCCGTAGCTAAATCGATATATTATGTGAAAAATAAAATTTAAAGAATAATTGCTTGCAATAAAATATAAAATAGAAAACAAAATTAGATAATTAGTTAGCGATGGATTTTTATCGATCTAATTAGCTAGGGAAAATCCGTCACTAAATTTGTCGTTAAATCTATCGCTATATTGATCGTCAAATCTATCGCTAAATTCCCTACTCTTGTTTATGTGGAATTTACGAACATATTAGCGATGGATTATGTCTAGATCTAATTAGATAGGGAAAATCTATTGCTAAATCAATTGCTAAATTTTTGGCTTTTCTTTGCATGTAATTTACGAACATATTAGCAATGAATTTTGGTCCGGATAAAATTAGCTAGAGAAAATCCATCACTAAATCTGTCGTTAAATTTCTTACTTTTCATTATGAGAAATTTATGAAAAAACTAGCGACAGAAATTTTAAATTGACAAATTCCATCGCGTATCCATCGCTAATCCATCGCTAATCTGTCACAAATTTTATATCAATATAAAATAAAAAATCTCTTTCTATTCCCTATCTAATCACTCGCAATTTAGTTAGGGATTGATACCTAGCAAAATGTCCATAGCTAAATTGACATTTTCTTGTAGATGAATAATAAGAATAAAAAGAAAAAGAATAAAATGAAGAAAAAAAAGAAAAAAAAGAAAATGAAGAAAATGAAGAAAATGAAGAAATGGAAGGAAAGGAAGAAAAAAGAAGAAAAAGAAGAAAAAGGAGAAAAAGAAGGAAAAAGAAGGAAAAGAAGAAAAGGAAGAAAAAGAAGAAGAAGAAAAAGAAAAAAAAAGAAGAAGAAGAAAAAAAAAAGAAAAAAGAAAAAAAAAGAAAAAAAAGAAAAAAAAGAATAGGAAGAAAAGGAAGAATAAGAAGAATATGAAGAATAAGAAGAATATGAAGAATAGGAAGAATAAGAAGTATAAGAAGAATAAGAAGAATTGAAAGAATTGGAAGAAAAGGAAGAATAATAAGTATAAGAAGTATAAGAAGAAAAAAAGAATAAGAAGAATAAGAAAAATAAGAAGAATAAGAAGAATAAGAGGAATAAGAAGAATAAGAAGAATAAGAGGAATAAGAAGAATAAGAAAATAAAAAAAAATAAAATGAATACGATGAAAAAGACAAAAAATAAGAAAAATAAGAATAATAAGAATTATAAGAATAAGAAGAATACAAAGAATTATAAGAATAAGAAGAATATGAAGAATTAAAATAATAAGCATAATAAAAAGAATTAAAAGAATTAGAAAATATAAAGAATAAAAAGAATAAGAAGATTTAGAGGAATAAGCATAATAAGAAGAATTAAAAATATTAGAAGAATAAGGAGAATAAGAAAAATAAGAAGAATGAGAATAATATAAAGAATAAAAAGAATAAGGAGAATAAGAAAAATAAGAAGAATAAAAAGAATAATAAAACTTAGAAGAATTAGAAGAATAAAAATCATAATAAAAACAAGAAGAAAATAAGAATAGAAGTATAAGAACAATAAGAATAATAACAAGATTAATAAGAATAGAAGTATAAGAACAATAAGAATAATAACAAGATTAAGAAGAATAAGAAGAATAAGAAGATAAGAAGAATAATAAGAATAATAAGAATAAGAAAAATAAGAAGATTAAGAAGAATAAGAAGAATAAGAAGAATAATCAGAATAAGAAGAATATGAAGAATATGAAGAATAAGAAGAATAAGAAGAATAAGAAGAATAAGAAGAATAAGAAGAATAAGAAGAATAAGAAGAATAAAAAGAATAAGAAGAATAAGAAGAATAAAAAGAATAAAAAGAAATAGAAGAATAAGAAGAATAAAAATAAAAAGAAGAATGAAACGAATAAGAAGAATAAAATAAATAAAATAAATAAAAAGAATAATAAGAATTAGAAGAATAAGAAGAATTAGAAGAATTAAAAGAATAAGAAGAATAAGAAGAATAAAAATAAAAAGAAAAATATGTTGAAGAAGAAGAGAAGAAAGAGAAGAAAAGAAGAATAATAAGAATAAGTAGAATAAAAAGAATAAGAAGAATAAGAAGAATAAAAAGAATAACAAGAATAAAAAGAATAATAAAAATAATAAAAATAAAAAGAATAAGAAGAATAAACAAAATAAGAAGAATAAAAAGAATAAGAAGAATAAGAAGAATGATAAAAATAAGAAGAATAATAAGATTTAAAAGAATAAGAATAATAACAAGAATAACAAGAATAATATGAAAAAAAAAGAATAAGTAGAATAAGAAGAATAAGAAGAATAAGAAGAATAAGAATATTAAGAAGAATAAGAAGACTAAGAAGAATAAGAAGAATAAGAATAAAATAAAAAATAAAAAGATAAAGAAGAATAAGAAAAATAAGTATAACAAGAAAAATAAGATTAAGAAGAAAAAAAAGAATTAGAAGAATAAGAAGAATAAGAAGAATAAGAAGATAAGAAAGAATAAGAAGAATAAGAAGAATAAGAAGAAGAAGGTAGAAAAAACTCCGAACACAATAGCAATGTCTCAATTTAATGAGGCGATCTCTAAATCAAGTTTAATGGAAATAGCTTATACGGGCTCAAATTACACCTGGTGTAACAACTGGAGTAATAGAAGGGCAATTTGGGCCAGACTGGATAGGGTAATGTGTAATGCTAAGTGGGCAGCCTCGCATGGGTCTACATCGCTTAGGCATTTAAGCAGAACCTGTTCAGATCACTCTCCACTTCTTATAACAGTTCATCATTATAAAAGGAGCACAAGAAGCTTTAAATTTCAAAATATGTGGGGAAAGCATCCAGAATTTGAAAAATTGGTAAAAAAATCTTGGTCAGAGCCAGCACAGGGTAAACCGATGCAGGTTCTAATGTCCAAGTTAAATAGACTTAAAAAACATTTAAAATCATGGAATAAGGAAGTTTTTGGGAATATAAATCTGAAAATAAACCAAGCAGAAGAGAAGGTAGAAAAATTAGAAATTGAATATGATAATAAAAATGATGATAAGATTAGACAAGAATTAAATAAGGCTAAAGCTGAATTGAGTTTAAAATTACATATGGAAGAGGTATACTGGAAACAACGAGCGAAAATTAAATGGTTAAAAGAAGGCGATAGAAACACTAAATTTTTTCATAATATGAGTAAAATAAAAACTTAGAAAAATAGAATTAAAGCTTTAAAAAACACGGAAGGAAAATGGATAGAAGAAGACAAGCAAATTGGTACTCTCTTTGAGAATTTTTTTTAAATCACACTTATGTGGGCATGTGTCTCACGAAGGGAACTCCTTAATACAGAAGATTAGGGCTTCCATTACACAAGATCAGAATCAAATGATGGAAAATATACCAGAGGAGGAAGAGGTAAAAAATGCGGTTTTTAATCTTGATAAAGATAGTGCAGCAGGCCCAGATGGCTGGAATAACTATTTTTATCAGTTAAATTGGCCCATTATTAAACATGATCTAGTTTTAGCAATTGCCAGCTTTTTCCTCGGTGCAGATATCCCTAAAGCCTGGGCAAACTCATACATAGTTCTTATTCCTAAAAAAGATGTCCCACAGATATGTGAGGATTTCAGGCCAATAAGCTTGTGTAGTGCGATTTATAAGATTTTAGCCAAAATAATTCAGAACAGGTTAAGTAATATTTTTCCATTAATAATCTCACAAGAACAAACAGGTTTTGTTAAAAACAGACTGATGATTGAAAATATTAGGTTAGCATCAGAAATGATGAAAAACATTTCAGCTAAAACAAGAGGGCACAATCTAGCTATTAAGTTGGATTTGTCCAAAGGATTTGACAGGGTTGAATGGGATGTACTTTGCTTTGTACTGAGAAAATATGGTTTCTCCGAATTATGCATAGATTTAATTTATATATGTGTTTCGAATGTTTGGGTTAGAATTATTATAAATGGAAATATAGGTGAAGAATTCAAACCAAAAAGAAGTCTAAGGCAGGGAGACCCCTTATCCCCCTTACTATTTGATATATATCTAGAATTGCTTATTCTTAATTTAAACAAAAGAATGTCAGAAGGGAAAATTTTACCTTTTAGACAACCTAAAAATACTCCGAGAATAGGTTGTTTGGCCTATGCTGATGATTTAATAATTTTCACAAATGTAAGTAAAGGATCTATAATATACCTTATAGAATTACTACAACTATTTGAATTAGAAATAGGTCAGGATGTAAATAAAAAGATGTGCCAGTTTATCCTGGGAAAAAAAGCTTCGGAGAAAGATATAAACAAAATTAAAAATTTAACTCGTTCACTCAAAATAAGGGAGCTTTAATTTATTTAGGCCGCCCAATATTTGAAGAAAAATTGAGAGAGGAATATTTAGCACCACTGCAAGAAAAAATGAGAAAGAAAATAGCAGGTTGGAAAGAGGACTTATTAGGATTTGGGGGACGGATTACATTAATTTAGCACGTGCTTCAAAGCACGCTGGTTTATATCCTATCCGTAATACACCCTCCGAAGAAATTCACAAATAAAATAGAAATGGAGATGGCAAATTTTCTATGGGGTAAAAAAGATGGGAAGAATAAAATTCATTGGAAAAATTGGGGAGATATTTGCTATCCAAAAGTAGAGGCAGGTTTAGGAATAATCTCTCTACAAGATATGGCCACCGCATGGGACTGCAAAGGATGGTGGAGGTTAAAGGAAAATGACAGTCTTTGGGCAAAATATATGAGGGCAAGATATTTAGAAAAGCGGCCTAAGAAAGTTTCAAACAATTGGAAAGCCTTGGAAAAACAAAAGGAAAATGTAGAATCCCACTCAATATTAAAAAGAGTGGTTGGAAATGGATCCTAACACCCAAGGTAATTTTACACTTAAATCGGTAAAGGAATTAATTAGGAAAAAAAAGCCTGTTCATTCTATATCTAAATGGGTCTGGAGGGCGGGTATACCACAGAAAATGTGCTCGTTAGCATGGAAAGTAACTACAAATGCAATACCTGTGGATACTAATGTTCAAAGAAAAGGCATTAAATTGGTGTCTAGATGCGAATGCTGCTTAGAGGAAGAAGAATCTATGGATCATCTATTTTCGAAAGGTAAAATCGCCATGCAGGTCTGGAAGAAATTTGATGAAACAAAGCAAATCATTAAAAGAGAAGATGGTATAATTGAACGAATTAAAACATGGGAAAAAGTAATCTCTACTAATCCTACTAGAATCTGGCTCAATATGCACTTACCACATGTAATAATATGGTGTATATGGAAGGCTCGAAATAGGAGTAGGTTTGAAGGAAAGAAAATGGACACGAATGCAATATCACAAGAAATCAGGCAGGAAATAAGTAACATTTCAAATTTTAACCCTGTAATTTTAAATAAAATAGACAAAGAAAAGAAAGCTGAACGGGAATGGTTCCTAAATATAAAAATAAATAAACAATATTGGGCGAAAAGTATCTCTTGGCATAAACCCCCGGAAGGAAAACTCTCCTTAAATACGGATGGAAGCTTTAATAGGGACACAGGTATAGCGGGGGGAGGTGGTTTAATAAGAGATTCTACAGGGACAGTTATGAAAGCTTTTACTACAGTTAGTGTAGCAGCCTCGGCTCTACATTCAGAAATCAGAGCATTAAATATAGGTTTAACTATTTGTAAAAAATTAGACTATAAGAATATTCAAATACAGGTAGATTCATTGTTATTAGTTAATTTAGTAACAAAGAAAATATCTCTTTGGAAACATGAAGAGGAATTAGAAATTATTTTGAATCTCATAGAAGAACTGAATGCATCAATATTACATATATATAGAGAGCTAAACACCCCGGCAGACAATCTTGCAAGGCTAGGATCGCAAAAAGGAGAAGCAGAATATGATGAGGTTACTCTGCCGATAAAAATAAAAGGCCTAGTGGAACTAGACAAGAATGCAATTCCCTATGTAAGAGTTAGAAAGGGTAGAAAGTGAGAGGTAGTTAAAATATTAATAGATTATATAGGTATAATAGAAGAGGAAAGGTTAACGGTAAAGAAAGGGGTTCTCTTGGGGAATATGGTATAGATGTATTTGTTTTTCTTAGCAGCGCAGCTCACTCAAAGCTTCATTCATTGGGAGGCAAGATTTGTTGGCACATGCAGTCAAAACCTCATTTGCTTTATTTCTTTGTTTATTGTATGTTTAAAAGTTTTATTTATGCTTATGAGAACAATGTTGCAAGGTCATGTGTTAATTAATTAGTTAGGATGCTAGAACATTAGACGTTGAGGTATAGAATAGGTCTTGCTATCATTAAGGAAGCAAATTTCAGATTTGCTAAGGTTCAACGAGGGTACAGAAATGAAGCGGCTATGGGGGAAAAATGGAGCACAAAGTTGCTGGGATATAGCAATGAATCCCAGAAGTCAAGCAAAGGAAGGAAGCAAATTGAACATGAAGACGGCAGGAGTAAAGAGAAGAATGGAAAAGCGAAAAATAGCAGAATTTGGAGGGCAATATAGCGACACATGGGTTAATTTAGATGGGATAATGCTTGGAAGTTTGTATTAGTTGCTTAGGAAAATTGTATATGGCAAATCATTCAAGAGATCTCCATAATAAAAGTAAAGGGTAGGAAGAAATAGGTTAGGTAGGGGTGGAAGGGAGGTAAACATAGAATGTTTGTTTCCTTGTTTTTTCATTCGCAGGTAATATTACAGGAACAGGGCAAAATAGAGAGAAGCAGAGCGGATGGAAAGGATTCGGGGATGATGCGTAAGCAAGGCATGGATATAGGTTAAGAAGGGCAGTAGATACGGACCGAGGACAATCACATGGGTTTCAGCTAGGAAGGGCCGAAGCAGGCTAGCGAGCGGTCAACAAAGGCATGAGAAGGCTTACTCAGATTGGAAATCAACTAGCCAAGGAGATTCTACTAAGGCTAGGCAAAAAAAAACTAGAGAAGGAAGGCCAAATTTGTAGCAAAATTGCATCAAATTAGCATCAATTATAATCAAGGATAGGACATAAATAAAAACATAAAAGAATTATCTAAAAAAGAGTGCAAAAGAAGCTTAAGAGCTTTAGAGTTATTTGTTTTTAGGGAATGGATTAAAAAGGGTGTAAGGGGATCACGGGTAGATGTAGGTTGTAATCAATGGTATTCCTCCGCCAAAAGAGAGGGCTAATAATAATAAAACAAACTTAAAAAAAAGAAGAATAAAAAGAATAAAAAGAATCAAAAGAATAAGAAGAACAAGAAGAATAATTAGAATAAGAAGAATAAAAAGAATAAGAAGAAAAAGATGGATAATAAGAAAAAGAAGAATAAAAAGAATAAGTAGAATAAGAAGAATATGAAGAATAAGTAGAATAAGAAGAATAATAAAAACAAAAATAATAAGAACAATTAGAAGAATAATAAGAATAAGATGAATTAGAAAAATTAGAAAAATTAAAAGAATAAAAAAATTGCAGGATAAAAAAGAAAAGAAGAATAAGAAGAATAAGATGAAAAAGAAGAGTATGAGAATAAGAAGAATAAGAAGAATAAGAAGAATAAGAGGAATAAGAAGAATAAGAAGAATAAGAAGAATAAGTAGATTAAGAAGAATAAGAAGATTAAGAAGAATAAACGGAATAACAAGAATAACTTTAAAAGTTAGAATAAGAAGAATAAGAAGAATATGAAGAATAAGAAGAATAAGAAGAATAAGAAAAATAAGAAGAATAAGAAGATTAAGAAGAATAAGATGAATAAGAAGAATAAGAAGAATAAGAAGAATAAGATGAATAAGATGAATAAGATGAATAAGATGAATAAGAAGAATAAGAAGAATAAAAAGAATAAGAAGAAAAAGAAGAATAAGAAGAATAAAGAAGAATAACAAGAATAAGAAAGATAAGAAGAATAAAAAGATTAAGAAGAATAAGAAGGATAAGAAGATTTACAACAATAATAAGAATAAGAAGAAATATATGAATAATAATAAGAATTAGAAGAATAAGTAGTTTAAGAAGAATAAAAAGAATAAGAATGAAGAAAAGATTAAGAAGAATATAAAGAATAAGGATAATACCAAGAATAAGAAGAATAAGAAGAATATAAATTATTTGATGAATAAGAAGAATAAGATTAATAAGAAGAATAAGAAGAATAAAAGGAATAAGATGAATAAAAAGAAAAAGAAGAATACGAAGAATAAAAATAATATGAAGAATATTAAGTATATGAATAAATAGAAGAAATAGAAGAATAAGAAAAATAAGAAGAATAAGAATAATTAGAAGAATAACGAGAATAAGAATAATAAGAAGAATAAGAAGAATTAGAAGATTAAGAAGTATATGAAGAATAACAAGAATAAAATGAAAAATAAGAATAAGAATAATAAGAAGAATAAGAAGAATAAAAAAAAATAACAAAAATAAGATGAATAAGTAGAATAAGAAGAATAAGAAGAATAAGAACAATAAGAAGAATAAGATGAATAAGATGAATAAGAAGAATAAGATGAATAAGAAGAATAATAAGAATAAGAAGAATAAGAAGAATAAGAAGGATAAGAAGGATAAGAAGAATAAGTAGTTAGTAAGTTTTTGCTAACAAGGCAGCAAGTGTATGGAATCAACTCCTCAACTTCTAGAGAAAGAAATTCCCATTTTCTAGAGAGAGAAAATCGCCATTGTTGCTCAAATCTAGCTCTCCCAAGCTCAAAAATGGAGCAAAATGACTTATCATTACAAAATAAGTCTTTTGCCTCGATTACAAGAATGCCCGCGCCTCCCTCACGCATTTTCGAAAAAAAACGGGAGTCCCGTGGTTTTATTTTCAGCCAAGGAGATGAGAAACTTCATGGCGCCTTACGAATACATGCTCATCGGGAAGTTTTCTCATGGCAGGCCTCGCCCGAATGAGATGCAACATTTTGTCTCCTCTCTCAAGCTCACGGGAAGAGTTAAACTAGCTGATTATGATGCAAAACATATATTTCTACAGTGCTTTAATGTTGAAGATTATTATCGGTTGTGGCATAGAGGTTTGTGGCAAGTTAATGGCTATCCTATGCGCGTGTTGAAATGGACGAAGAATTTCAGTCCTATGGAGGAGGCGCCTCTTGCCCCGGTTTGGTTCTCTCTCCCGAAACTCCCATTACACTTGTTTAATGCTCATTCTCTCTTTGTATTATCCTCTTGCTTGGGTAAGCCATTGATAAGGGATGAGGTGACTGTAAACATGACAAGACCAAGTCAGGCCCGTGTTTGTGTCGAATGTAACATATCTTCTCCACTTCCTAACAAAATCTGGATAGGTACACAGGAAGATGAACAAAACGAGGGGTTTTGGCAAACTATTATTCCCGAAAACATGCCCTCCTTTTGTTTAATTTGCAGAAGAATTAGGCATGATATCTCTGAATGTAGGAAGAGTTCTGAACAAGTAAACAAAGAGAAATGGCAGAATTTTAGAAGTAAGAGGGTAGATAAATGGATAAGGAGGGAGGAGGAGAATCCGAAATATGGAGAGATAGAAGATTTAGTGGAGGAAAAAGAGGTGAGTGGGAGAGAAAAAGATAATTATTTATCAGATATAGAGGAAGGCAGAAACAACTTAGAAACAGGCATAGAGGGCAAAAGCATAGAAAATAAGGAAGACGGATGGGAGGAAGTTAAAGTTAGAAAGAAGAAAATTAGAAAAAATAAACTTAGAAGAGTTATAAAAGAAAAAATAGAGGATTATAATTGGATAGATGAGGATCTCCTGGATTTTTCAGAAGAAGATTTAGAAGTATTTAGTTGTCCTCCATTTGGTAAGGTAGAAGCAATTGAAGAAAGTTATAAAGTAGTAGCAAAGGATGACCTAGAAATGTATGAGGATGGACGGGGAAAACTAACAAAGGATCAATCTATGGAAGCTATAAAATGAATGGCCATGCAAATTGGCATACAAGGGAAATATAAGGAAATAGCTCAATCAATTGCACCCAAGAGTGCAAGGAATATCAGGAAGTATCAAGATAAAACATATGAAACTAAATGCACAACTAGATCACAAACTAAATTAGGTTTTAATGGATAGTTACCTATATTGGAATATTAGAGGGGTGGCAAACAACCCCTCGATAAATAGATTAAAACAATTGATTAAAATACATAAAATTTCATTGGTTGTAATTGCATAACCTCTGATTCAACAGGAACAACTATCTAAATATAGTCGAATTTTAGGGTTTAATAACTCATTCTCTAACCTAAATAGTAAACTCTGGATTATGTGGCATAATTATTTAGACATAGAAATATTAAAAGATACAGAAAAAATAGTGCACTTTAAAATATCCGAAGACATAGTATCGGTAGTATATGCTAAAAATGATAAAAACTCTAGATTAATCTTATGGGAAGAAATGGAAAAAATTGCAGTAAATAATGTTCCCTGGCTGATAGGAGGAGACTTTAATGTTATAAGAAGTGCCTCGGAAAATAAGGGGAGAAAAACTCCTAACACAACAGCGATGTCTCAATTTAATGAGGTGATTTCTAATTCTAACTTGTTAGAAATAGACTTCACAGGCTCAAATTATACTTGGTGTAATAACTGGCAAAAAAGAGGAGCAATTTGGGCCATGCTGGACAGGGTAATGTGCAATGCGAAGTGGGTAGCCTCACATGGCACTACAGGGCTTAGACATTTAAGCAGAACCTGTTCAGACCACTCTCCACTCCTCATATCACTTTATAACAATAAACGAGGTACAGGAAGCTTTAAATTTCAAAACATGTGGGGAAAACACGTCGAGTTTGAAAAACTGGTAAGAGACTCTTGGTCGGATCCTGCATCAGGGAAACCTATGCAAGTTCTAATGATAAAGCTATATAGATTAAAAAAACAGCTAAAATCATGGAATAAAAAAATTTTTGGAAATATAAACCTGCAAATAAAGCAAGCAGAGGAACAAGTGGAAAAACTAGAAAAAGAATATGATAATAAAAATGATAAAGAAATTAGGAAGGATTTAAACAAGGCTAAAGTTGAATTGAGTTTAAAATTACACATGGAGGAGATATATTGGAAACAACGAGCAAAATTAAATGGTTAAAGGATGGGGATAAAAATACAAAATTTTTCCATAACATGAGCAAAATAAAAACACAGAAAAATAAAATTAAAGGATTAAAAGAAATAGAATGAAAATGGATAGAAGAAGACAAACAATTATGTGCCCTCTTTGAGGACTTCTTCAAATCTCACCTGTGTGGACACATGCCTCATGAAGGGAACTCCTTATTACAAGAGATCGGGGCCTCCATTACGAAAGATCAAAATCAAATGATGGAAAGGATCCCAGAAGAAGAGGAGGTAAAAATTGCAGTCTTTAATCTTGACAAAGACAGTGCAGCGGGACCAGATGGTTGGAATAATTATTTTTTTCAGCTAAACTGACCCATTATTAAAAATGATCTAGTTTCAGCGATTGCTAGTTTCTTTGCTGGGGCAGATATTCCTAAAGCTTGGGCAAACTCATTTATAGTTTTAATCCCTAAAAAAGAAGCTCCTCAGCTATGCGAGGATTTTAGACCAATAAGCTTATGTAATGCGATTTATAAGATGTTAGCTAAACTAATTCAAAACAGATTAAGTAATATCTTGCCATTAATAATATCACCGGAGCAAACAGGATTTGTTAAAAACAGACTAATGATAGAAAATATTAGATTAGCCTCAGAAATGATGAAAGAAATTGCAATTAAAACTAGAGGCAATAATCTAGTTATCAAGTTGGATTTGTCTAAAGTATTTGATAGAGTTGAATGAAATACATTCTGTTACATTTTAAGAAAAATGGTTTTTCTGAATTAAGCATTGACATAATATACAGATGCATTTCAAGTCCTTGGGTTAGAATTATTATAAATGGCAATATAGGTGAAGAATTCAAACCTATAAGAAGCCTAAGACAGGGGGATCCATTATCCCCCTTATTATTTGATATATACCTAGATCTGCTTATACTTAATCTAAACAAAAGAATGTCGAAAGGTAATATATTACCTTTTAGACAACCAAATAATACCCCAAGAATAGGTTGTTTGGCTTATGCTGATGATCTAATAATTTTTATAAATGCACATAAAAGATCTGTAATAAATCTGATAGAATTATTACAATTATTTGAATTAGAAACAGGCCAGGTTGTAAACAAAAAGAAGTGCCTGTTCATGCTAGCCAAAAAGACTTCAGAGAAAGTGATAAATAAGATTAAAAATATATCCGGATTTACACATAATAAGGGAGCTTTAACATATTTAGGTTGTCCAATATATGAAGGTAGACTGAGAGAGAAATATTTAATACCATTACAAGATAAAATCAGGAGGAAAATAGCAGGATGGAAAGAAAATCTTTTAGGATTCGGAGGACGAATTACATTGATCTCTCATGTGTTACAAAGCACGTTAGTGCATATCTTATCAGTAATACATTCCCCGAAGAAATTTTTGAACAAATTAGAATCAGAAATGTCAAATTTTTTATGGGGTAAAAAAGATGGGAATCAAAAAATTCACTGGAAAAACTGGAGGAATATATGCTACCCAAAAGCAGAAGAAGGCTTAGGAATAATTACTTTATAGGATATGGCCACCGCCTGGGATTGCAAAGGATGGTGGAGGCTGATCGAGAATGATAGCCTTTGGGCAAAATATATGCAGGCCAAATATTTAGAACAAAACAAACAGAGGCTTAAACAGGTATCAAATGATTGGAAAGCTCTGGAGAAACAAAAAAGATATAGTAGAATCACACTCAATATTAAAAAAGAGTGGTTTGAAATGGACTCTCACACCACAAGGTAATTTCACACTAAAATCGGTTAAGGAGTTGATTAGGAGGAAAAAACCTACTCAACCCATATTTAAATGGGTCTAGAAAGTAGGTATTCCAAAAAAAATGTGTTCGCTAGCATGGAAAGCAATAGTAAATGCATTACCTGTGGATACTAATGTGCAAAGAAAGGGCATAAAAATAGTATCCAGATGTGAGTGTTGTTTTGCTGAAGTAGAATCAATAGATCATCTATTCTCGAGAGAGAAAATTGCAGAAGAAGTTTGGAAGAAACTTGAAGGAAATGAACAAATTAGTAATAAAGAGGAAAGTCTAATAGAAAGAATTAAAAAATGGGAAAATGCTATTTCTGCTAACCCTTCTAGAAATTGGCTCTATAAGAATTTACCTCATGTAGTAATATGGTGTTTATGGCAAGCTCGTAATAGGAGTAGATTTGAAGGAAAGAGAATGGATTCAATAGATATATTACAAGAAATTAAGCAGGAAATAAGTAGCATATCAAATATTAAGCCCATTATAGTAGAAAAACTAGCTATAGATAAGAAAGTGGAAAAAGAATGGGGTCTTAATATAAAAATAGTTAAACAATATTGGGCAAAAAGTATAAGTTGGGTTAGGCCCCCTGAAGGAAAATTCTCTCTAAACACGGATGGAAGCTTTAATAGGGATACTGGAATAGTGGAAGGAGGTGGGTTAATAAGAGATTCCAAAGGCACAGTTATGAAAGCTTTCTCCTAGGTTAGTGTAGCAGACTCGGCTCTACAATCAGAAATTAGGGCGTTAAGAATAGGTTTAAATGTATGCAAAAAATTAGAATATAAAAGCATTCAAATACAAGTGGACTCGATGTTATTATTTAATTTAGCAATAGGAAGAATTTCTCTTTGGAAATATGAGGAAGAACTAGAAATAATAATGAAGATTATAAAAGATTTAAATGCATCAATAATGCATATATACAGAGAGGCAAATACTCCAGCAGATAATCTCGCGAGGATAGGCTCGGAAAAAGGAGAAATAGAATTCGATGAGGATTCTATGCCAAAAAAATTGAAAGGTCTAGTGAGATTAGATAAGATGGCCTTTTCTTATGTAAGAGTTAGGAAGAGTGGAGGTCGGGTTAGTTTAAAATAAATTTAGACCATAGCTTAGAATAGATAATTTAAAAAAGAAGCAAGTAGGTTAACTCAAAACATGGGATTCTAGGATAAGCATAGGTCTTGATTTTCTTTCTCTTCTCAGTAGTGCAGCTACATACAAAGTGGCAGAAATCTCAGCCTTGGTTGTTAGGTTGTGCACACGAATAGATATGTACCTGGTTCATGTTTTATTCTTGCAGGATGAAGATGTTATGATGGTTTTTGGTTTTTAAATGGTTAACTTTGCGAATATTTTATAGGTTAAACAATATTGTACATAGATATATTCCCCTTGGTAAGATCATATAATAATAAGCTATTTTTCACGGGTTTATTTGACTGCTGCTCGAGTTGTTTATGTCGATAACAAATGATCACCCGGTCTTGTGGGTGATCATCAGGTGCGTAGTTTACATGCATTTGGAGGTGGTTTTTTTTGGCTAAGTTATGTGTTATAATTCTGGTTGAACAAGTTTATATTTCCTGAGAGTTATGCAGAAAGTCTTAGGTCTTGTTGCAGCTCGTTAAAAGCTGTATGGTCAACTCCAATTACAAGGCGCGGCAAAGAGAATGGGAGCGAATGAAGAAATGATAAATGTTGTACAAGCAGAACAAGGGACAAGGGGATTAGGGTAGACAAGTTATATTATAGGCGTGCTCGTTTTCTTTGTATATTGCAGGCACAGGAGCATATAAAAGAAGAAGCTGGACGGTTGGAAACATTCGGTTGGATACATTAGGGAAGCATGACGTGAACAATATGGCTTTTGACACGGGGAAGATGAGAGACAGATGCTACAGGATACGGCCGATAAAATCAAGAAGTTAAATGAAAATATGGGCCGAAGTTGGTCCGAAAAAATCAAAATGCATAGATGGGCCGGAAAATAAATAAACTAGAGCAAAGCCTCCAACTTACTCTAGTTTAATTATATAATGAATAAATGTTTATTTAGAATTTTTTTTTTTCAAATTTTTATAGGATAGCTAATAGGCTTAAGGATAAGATGGGTGTAAGAGGGCTACGGGTAGATGTAGGTTGTAAAAATGGTGTTCCTCCGCCGAAAGAGAGGGTTATTAATAATAAAATGAACTTTAAAAAAAAGATATAGAGATAGATAGACAGACAGACATATAGATAGATAGAAATATATGTAGATACATAGAAATTAGATAGATAGAGAGATAGATAGACATATAGATCATTTATATATTTTGATAGAAAAATTTATAGAGACATTAATAGACAGATTGATTGATTGATTGATAGTTTTATATATAGATTGAAAAATAGATTATTATAAAAATTGATAAATAGATTATTAGATAAAA
Organism: Sapria himalayana; assembly: GCA_029783825.1. NCBI lineage: Eukaryota > Viridiplantae > Streptophyta > Magnoliopsida > Malpighiales > Rafflesiaceae > Sapria > Sapria himalayana. The sequence continues at coordinate 12,407 of JAREIK010002336.1, read as the reverse complement.
AGAAAGATAGATAGAAAGTTTGACAAAATGATAAATAGATAGATAGATTTATACATAGATTGATAGATATACAAATAGTTAGATAAAGAAATAGATAAATATACATATAGATAAATATACATATATACAAATAGATTGATAGATAGATAGATAGAAAGATAGAAAAAAGAAAGAAAGATAGATAGATAGATAGATAAACAAATAGATCGACAGATAGATAAATAAATAGATAGAAAAATAGATAGGCAGATATTAGATAGATAGTTAGACAGACAAACTCATAGATAGACAGATAGATTGATAAATAGTAAGACAAACAGATAGATTGCCAGATAGATTAAAATACAGATAGATTGATAGATACATAGGAAGTTAGGCAGACAGTTAGGTGGGTAGTAAAATAGATAAACAATTAGGCAGCAGGCAGATAGAAAGATAGATTAATAGATAGTTATAGAGATTGATTTATACATTGATAAAGAGATAGATAGATAGATATACAGATAAATAGACAAAAGAGTGTAAGATATATATATATATATATATATATATAGATAGATAGACATATAGGTTTATATATAGATAGACAGATAGATATAAAAATAGATAGATAGATATATAGAAATAAATATACACAGATAGATAGACAAAAAAATAGACAAATAGATAGATAAATAGATATATAGATAGTTAGACATATTATTTATAAAGATAGATTGACTGATAGAAAGCTAGATAGATAAATAGACAAATAGATACATCGATATAAAGATTGATAGGCAGATAGATAGAGAGATAGATAGTCAAAAAGACAAATAGATAGATAGATACATAGACAGATAGATAGAACGATAGATAGATAGATAGACAGATATATAAACAAATAGATAAATAGATAAAGAGTTAGATATACAGATAAAGAGATATAATGAATAATAGATTGCTAGATACATAAACATATAGATAGATAGAATGATAGACAACAAAATATATAGAATAATGTATAGATAGATTGGCATATTGATAGACAGATAGATAGAGAGATAGATAGACAGATAAATAGACAAATAAAAAGATAAATAGTTAGGCAGATAGATAGAGAAAAAGATAGATAGATAGACAGATCGATAGATAGATATATAGATAGATATATAGAGAAATAGATATATAGATAGATAGATAGAGAAATAGATATATAGATAGATAGATAGGTAGAGGTCTCAACCTGTCCGGGCCAGCCCGGCCCGACATGAGGCACGGCACGGTTCGCCCGTGCCTGGGTCGACCCGGCACGCTTCGGCCCCATGGCATGGCACACCGGCACGGGCTCGTCCCGTGTCCCCCTTGCTTCGCCCCTCCCGGAAAAAGACCGCGGGATGGGTCTGATTGGACCCGACCCGCTGTCCCCCGAGGCTTTAGCCGACCCAATTCCCCCCCCCCCCCCAACGAGAAAAAAAAATTTTAAAAAGTTTTAAATTTTAGCGGTTGGATCTCGCCTCCAATGGCTAGGGGGCAGAATCCAACTACCCTCATGATTCTGCCCCATAAAAAATTCAAAAAATTCAAAAAAATTCAAAAAAATGGCTTTTAAAAAAAATTTCTTTAATCTATAAATTCCACCCTCCCTTTCTATAACATTTATGTTTTTCATAAACATTTTTTCTCTCAAATCTCTCATTTTCTCTCTCAAAAATCTTGCTCCTCTCTCTTAGGACTTGGGATTTTGGCATTCGGCTTAGATTTTTAGGAATCTCAATTTGAGTTTTAAATTTTGAGCTTGACTGTGGTGCACCGTGCACGTGACTGACCTCATTGCTTTTACCGGGTAATTTATTTTGAAGTTTTTTTTACTTTCTCTCTCTCTCTCTCTAGTTTCTCTCTCTAGACCAAAAATAGAAAATTTTAAAATTAGTCATCTAGTCTCTAAATAACTATTTTGATTAATAAAAATCCTAAAAAATGACAAATACTAATGAAATATTTTAAAATTTAGAAAATGAAAATATTACACTGAGGTCTGAGGCTGCTGAAACTTTGGTGTCTCCAGTTGTCTCAATCCAAACTTCTAAAAAACAAAAAACTAAAAGGACTTCTATAGTTTGGTCTCATTTTAATATAATAAAACAAAAAACATTTTAGGGGTGAGGAAGAAGAAATGGCATAATGCAAATATTGTATGAGACTTTTAACATGTAAGAGTTCGTTTGGGAGTGGGCACCTTATGAGACATGCCGAATTATGCACCAAAAAACATGGTCCATTAGATCCTAGGAAAATCCAACTTGGCACTATAATTTTTGAGAATGGATCGAGTTCAGTCTCAAAGTTTACTCCCTTCATATTCTCCAGCGAGTTGGGTAGAGACGGCATGACCAGACTTATCACATTGATGGGTCTTCCGATCAAATTTTCGGAAGATCCAAGAGTAGTACGCATCATGCAGAGATATTTTCAGCCTATTTATCATAGGATTCCTAGGTCCACATCTAGGAATGACATACTAAAAATATATAAGTTAGAAAAACAAAAATAATTAATGAATTTATGGCATATAGTGGAGTGGTGTCCGTGATGTCTGATATCTGGACAAGTCATGATGAATCATCTTATGCATGTCTCACCAGCCACTATGTAGATTCTAATTGGACTATGAATAAAAAAATTTTAGGATTCTCTAAGATTCTTCATCCTCATGATGGCCCGGCCATTTTTGAGTGTATGATGAAAATCTTTAGGGATTATAAAATTCAAAATAAAATTTTTAGTGTCACATTCGATAATCTATCTAATATTGGAGTAGCGATTAATATGTTTGTTATGAATATTAGAGACGCACCATTAGGAGAGATTTTTCATGTCAAATGCATGTGTTACGTGATTAACCTGATTATTCAAGTGGGTATGAAGGTGTGTTCCCCCACGTTGGATAATATACATAATGCACTAAAATATATTTGCACTCCTCACAGACAACAAGAGTTTGGTAGTCTCTATTTGTCTACGAATCTTAATAAGAAGAAATTCCAACGGATGTGAGACATCGTTGGAATTACACGTACTTGATGTTGGAATCATGTGTTGGATACGAACACGTGATATCCGACTATGTCAATAGTATGAGTGACGAACTTATTATTGATGACACTGACTGGGCTTCAAACATTTCATTTATGAAATTCTTGAAAATTTTTTATGACACGACGAACATGTGTTCGTCGGTTTATACGCCCACGACTTGCATTGCACTCTAGTGCATAGCAACTTTAGTAACATGTTTAGGAAGTATCGAGCTGACACGACACTTAGCCATATAGTTGCAGAGATGGAAACCAAGTACTTAAAGTACTGGTCCACCGTTCCATCTATTTATTGCCTCACTGCATGCATGGACCCTAGGGTTAAGGTGGAATCGGTAGAAAATACCCTTACTTACATTTCCTCATGCATGAACCTGGAAGAGCCACCTGAAGGGTTCATTCACAAGAAGTTGACTGACCTGTTCACATACTATGATACTAGGTATGGTGGTGGTAGTAGTGAGACTGTGATTACCGACATTGATACCTTGTTCGGAGATGATGATTTTTCCATTCGGCTAGAGAGGGAGAAATGTAGGGGTGGACCATCAGATAGGAGCGAGCTTTCTCGGTACTTAGATACTGATTACTGCTCAATCCTATCACATTCTGATACTAAGAATCTTGATATATTATTGTGGTGGAAATCATATGAGTCCACCTTTCCCGTGCTTTCTAGGATGGCATAGGATCTACTGACTCCTCCAGTGTCGAGCGTAGCATCGGAGACTGTTTTTTCTGTTGCAGTGAACGTGATTTCGGATAGGAGATAAAAATTACATCCATATATTGTTGAGGCTTTGGCTTGTTTGAAGGATTAGGAGGATCCGAGGTTTAGCATCCATGATCATGCTGGAGCTGGGACTAGGGACAGGGACTGCAACCGCATCCACTGTTAGTGGAGGAGTTGATTGCTGATGGTGATGATCCATATGACACTGATCTTGATGTTGTAGCTGATGATGCTCATGATATGCCGATTGACGATTGATGATGATCTACTATTTTTTGATTTCAATGTTTTGTTTTTTATTGATTGTATGCTTTATTTATATGTTACTTTGGAACTTTAATTTGTTTGGTTTGGGCTTTCGGTATCTAATGGCTGATTGGTCATTTTTAATTTGGTTTGCTTATGTTTTTTTTACTTTTTAATTTTTTTAACATAGTTTATTGATTTATTTATTGTTTGTTTTAATTTTTCATTTATAACTCTATTATTATATAATTCTAATAAATTTTAAACTAATTCTATATTACATTAAAAAATTTTAACTTTGTAATTTTAATAAATTTTATTTTAACAATTTTCATATTAAAAATATATAATATTATACATTATCTATAATTTTATATATAATTTAATAATTTATATAATTAAAATAAAAATTAAAACAAAATTATTAATAAAAAAAAAATTTTGTCTGGCCCACACGGCCTGGCACGGCACGGTACAGTAACCGTGCCAGCCCGGCCCGACCCATTTGACACCTCTATAGATAGGTAGGCAGAAAGATAGAAAACAATAGAATGATTAACAGATAGGCTAACTAAATAATAGTCATACAAACTGATAGATAGATAGATAGATGTCTAGAATAATGATAGACAAAACATAGATAGATAGAAAGAAATATATATATATATATAGAGATTGATAGAAAGATTGATAGACCTATTGATTGACAGATTATTCGACATATTGATAGATAGAATGATAGAAAGATTGATAGACATATAGACAGATAAATAGATTGATAGTCATATAGATAGATTGATAGATACATACATCTATATATATATATATATAGAAAGATAGGCAGATTGATTGATTGATTGATTGACAATAGATAAATAGACAAATAGATAGATAGAAAGATAAATAGATGTATAGACAGCAGCGGCAGCATCAACAATGGTAGCAGCAACATCTGCTGCGGCTACAGCAACAACAGCAGCCGCGGCAGCAATAGCAATAGTAGTAGCTGTAGCAGGAGCGGTAGCAAGAGCAACAACTAGGAGTAGTAGTAGCAGCGATAGCGGCGGCGGCAGCAGCAGCAAATGCTATATATATGTGCATAAATGTACATATATTACTACAATATTTGTACATATAATACTACAGTATTATATGTACATATATACAGAGTATATATGTACATATAATACTGTAGTAATATATGTACATATACACTGCAGTATATATGTACTTATATACTGCAGTATTATATATTATCAAAACATAACTTTTTTTATTTGTTTTTATGATTTTATTCACTAGTTTAAATTTTGTGAAGATATGGTACCGCATTGTTCTCCATCCGAAGCTTGTATAAGTGAAGGAATTTTCACTAGACATGATGAACCCTGACTCGGACAACTTTGTTACAGCAGAAAGATGGTGATCAGAGGAACAAAGAAAAAGAAAGCAACATTAATGTACGGATAGATTATATTTTATACATTGTCAGTAGATATATTGATGAATAAAATGGAATATAATTTTGTTATGTTTTTGTTTGAATTATATAAATTATTGAATCAAAATAATTAATTAATTTTTTTTATTTTCTGTTAATTATAAAGAATTGTCTATAGTTTCATTTTTAATTCAATTTAATATAAAAATATTTAAATATTTTGAAAAGTAAAACAATTTTCTAAAAATTGTTTCAGAATGAAAATAGCTAGGGAATTTTCTCTTGTTAATTTAGTTAGGGAATTTTCCCTTGCTAATTTAGCTAAGGAAATTATTATATTAGCTAGTGATATTTCCGTTGCTAAAACTATATATAGGGACTAATTCCATCACTGATTTTTAGTGATGAGCACTTTAGATTGGGAAAGCTTTCGTTGTTAATCTATCGTTATATAAGTTTAGCAAGGAAAACCCACATTTAGCTAGGGAATTATACCTTTGCTAATTTAGCTAGGGAAATTAATATTGTAGCTAGGAAATTTCAGTCGATAAACCGTCGCTATATCAGTTTTTCAACAGAAAACCCTCATTTAGCTAGGGAATTTTTTCTAGCTATTTGGGATTTTTCTTGTAGTGGATTAACAAATTAATAGATTGATAGATAGATTGATAAATAGATAGATATATAGATAGTTAGATAGATAGATACAAAACAGATAGAAAGACATATTGATAGATAGATAGATAGTTAGATAGACAAACATATTGATAGATAGATAGATAAATATACAGATAGATTATTAGATAGTGACATATATAGATAGATCGTAGATTTGATAGACAAATAGATAGACAAATAAATAGACAGAAAGATCGATCGATATATACACAGATAAATAGATAGATAGATAGGCATAAAGATATACACATAGATAGACATATAGATATATAGAAAGATAGACAGACATACAGACAGACAGACAGATAGATAGATAGATAAATAGGTTTATAGATAGAGAGATAGATAGATAAATAGATAGTTAGATAGATAGATAGACAAATATAAAAATAGATAGATCGACATATAAATATATAGAAAGATAAATAGATATACAAAAAGATAAAAAGATATATAATAGAAAGATAGGCATATAGATAAATAGATAGATAGATAAATAGATATACAAATAGGTAGATTGAAACGACATACAGAATGACTAACTAACAGACTAATACATAGAGTGATAAATAGATACATTGATTGATTGATTGAAAGATTTATAGATATATCGATAAACAAATTGATAGATTGATTGATAAACATATTGATATATATATATATATATATATATATATATATATATATATATATATATGATTAATTAATAGATAGATACATAGAGACATAGATATAAAGATAGATAGACAGACAGATATATATATATATCAATTGATTATTAGACAGATATATAGATAGATAGATAGACAAATAGATAGACAAATCGTAAGACAATTAGATAGATAAAGATATAGATAGTTAGAGAGATAGAAAAATAGACAAATAGATAAATAGATATATAGATTGATAGACATATAGATAGATAGACAGTTAGATAGACACATAGATATACTGATTATTGCACACTTAGATAGACAAATAGATATACATATAAAGAAACAGGTAGATAAATAGATAGATTGATTGATAAATAAATACAAAGTTAGATATATAGAAAAAAAGATAGATAGACAGAAATAAAGAAAGAAAGAATGATAGATAGATAGATAAGCACATAGATAGATAAACATATTCATTAATAGATAGAAAGATACATCGACATATAGATAGATAGATATAAAGATTGATTGATTGACATTTAGATAAATAAACAGATAGACAAACATACAGATAGATAGATAGAATAATAGATAGATAGATATAGATAAACATATAGATTGATTGATTGAAAGATAGACAAAAAGATATAGTGATAAATAGACATATATATAGACAAATAGATAAAAGAAAAATAGACAAAAGATAGACAAATAGATATATAGACAGATAGATAGAAAGAAAGAAAGATAGATAGATAAACAGATAGATACAAAGATAGAGAGATATATAGACACATAAATAGATAGATAGATATATAGATAGGTAGACAGACAAACAAACAAACAGTAAGATTGACAGACAGACGGATTGATTGATAGACAAACAAATAGATAGATAGATAGATACATAGATAGATAGATAGATAGACAAATTTATACAAAGATTGATAGATAGATTAATAGATAGATTGATAGACATGTTGATATACAGATTGATAGAAAGATTGAAAAACATATAGATAGATTTATATATAGATTAATAGACAAATAGTTAAATACATCGATATACAGATAGAGAGATAGATAGATATATATAATATAAATAGATAGGCAGATTGATAGATTGAAATATAGATAGATAGGTAGATATAAAGATAGACAAAAAGAGAGACAGACAGAAAGATAGATATAGATAGACAGATAGATAGATAGATAGATAGATAGTTATATTGACAAATAGATAGATAGATAGATAGCCATAAAGATATATGGGTTGATAGAAAAATAGACAAATTGATTGATAGATAGATAGATAGAAAATAGACAGACTAACAGATAGATAGATAGATGGCTAGATCGATATAATGATAGACATATAAAAATATTCACATACAGGCAGATAGAGAGACATACAGACATATATACAAATTAACACACAAAGAGAGATCAACAAATAGATCATTAGATAGACAAATAGATAGATAGATAGGAAGCTAGGTAGGCAATCTTATAGGGAGTTAGGCAGAGAGATAATTAGGCAGGCAAGTAGATAGAGAGACAGAAAGACATACAAATAAAAATACAAATTAAGAGACATACAAACAAACAAACAAAGAGACATACAAATATACAATCAAATAGATAAACAAACAGACATATAGATATACAGATATATAGATAGTTTGATACACAAATTGAAAGACATATAGTTCAATTGATTGATAAACAAATAGCTAGATAGATATATAGCCAAATAGATATTAAGATATATAGACAGATAGATAGATACATAGAAAGATTGATAGATAGAATCATAGATAGATTTATAGATAGATTGATAGATAGTAATAGACAGATTGATAGACATATTGATAAATAGATATATAAAGATACAAATAGATATTTAGAATGATAGATAGATAGATAGAGATACAAATAGATAGTTAGAAAGATTGATAGATAGATTATTAGATAGATAGATATTTTATACATAGATATATAGATAGATAGACAGAAAGATCAACAGACAAATAGATAGATAGATAGATACACAAATATATAGACACATATAGACATAGAGATAGACATATAGATAAACACATAGATAGACATATAGATAGACATATAGATAGACAAATATATAGATAGAAAGATAGACAGATATATATATATATATATATATATACCGACAAATAGGAAAATAGATATACTGATAGATAGATAGATAGATATACATATAGATAATTATAGATGGACAGAAAAAAAGAAATAACGATAGATAGATATATAAATAGATAAATAGAGATACAGAAAGATAGATATGTAGATAAATAGATAGACATATAAACAAAAAGATAGAACGGAACACTAACAGACATATAGATAGACTTTTACATAGATAGATAAATAGATAAATAGGCAGTCAGATAGAATGATAGGGAGTAAGATAGATAGACAGATATATAGATAGATTAATAGAAAGATTGATAGATAGATAATAATGTTGATAGATAGATTTTTATATAGATAGATAGATTGATTGATTAATAATTAGATAAAAATATACATAGATATATAGATAGATATATATGCATATAGATAGTTAGAGAGAGAAATAAATAGATAGATAGGAAGGTAGACTGAAAGATAGATATCTAGATAGATTAGCTAGAGAGATAGATAGATACAAAGATATAAAAATAGATAATAGAAAAATAGATAGACAGATAGACTGACAGACTGACCGACTGATAGATAGATAGATAGATAGATACATATATAGATAGAAAGATATATTGATAGATAGATAGTTTGACAAATAGAAATAGATAAATAAATCGACAGAGATAGATAGATAGATATATTGATAGATAAATAAATAGACATATAGATAGACAGATAGATAAATAAATAAATAAATATATATTGATAGATAAATAGATAGGAAAATAGATAGATTGACAAATAGATAGATAGATAAATAGACTGGTAGGTAGGCAAGTAGTCAGGAAAGTAGTCTAGTAGGTAAATAATCACGCATGAAAAGTAGATAGATAGATAGGCATGTAGAAAGCCAAAAATAAGACTAATAGACAGACAAACAAACAAATAAACAAACAAACAAAGTGATACACAAACAATCAAACAAATCGAAAAACACATACACAAATTGACATATATATAGATAGTTTGATAGACTTATTGATAGACAGATAGATAGACAGATTAATAAACAAATATATAGATAGATAATTAGACAGATTGATAGACATATAGATAGATAGATTGATAAATATATATATATATAGATAGATTTATAGATAGATTTTTAGATAGATACATACATGGATATATATATATATATATAGATTGATTGATGGGTAAATAGATAGATAGAAAGATCAACAAACAAATTGAAAGAAATAAAGAAAGAAAGATATATATATAGGCAAATACAAAAAAATATAGATAGACAATTAGATAGACATATAAATAGAGAGAAGATAGACAATTAGATAGATACACTACAAGAAAAATCCCAAATAACTATGAAAAATTCCCTAGCTAAATAGGGGTTTCCATCGCTAAACAGGATATAACGACGTATTAGCGATGAAAGCGTTCCCAAATCTAAAGTGCCCGTCGCTACAAATTAATGAGGAAAAGAGTCCCTAGCTAAAATAATGATTACCCTAGCTAAATTAGCAAGGGAGAAATCCCTAGCTAGTTTCATTCTAAAACTATTTTAAGAATTTTTTTTTTTTCAAAAAATTTAATTTAATAATTTAATATTTTTAAATTAATTTGAATAAAAACAGAAACTATAAATGATAATCTATAAATAACAAAAAATAAAATCATTTAATAAATTATTGATATAATATTTTACATAATTAAAAGAAAAACATAACAAAATTTTATTACATCTTATTCATCAATGTATCTACCTACATTGCATAAAGTATAATCTATCCATGCATTGACATTGCTTTCTCCTCCTCAGCTCTTCCAATCACCATCTTTCTCCTACAACAAAGCTATCCGTGTCACAGTGAGTCATGTCTAGTAAAAATCCCTTCACTTATACAAGCTTTCTATGGGAAACAATGCGGTACCAAATCTATATGAAATTTAAACCAGTCAATAAAATCAAAATAAATAAATAAATAAAGATATGTTTTGATAAAAATATATTACTACAATGTATATGTACATATATACTACAATTTATATCTACCTATATACTAACATTTCACTAGTTACATATATTACTATAGTATTTGTACATATAAACTGTAGTATTATATGTAAATAAACACTGAGTACATATATACTCGGTATATATGTACATATAATACTCAAGTATTATACGTACATATACTGAATTTATACATACGTATATACTCAATATATTTGTACGTATATACTTAGTATATACTTATGTATATTTTGAGTATTTATATACGTATATACCGAGTATATGTTCGTATATATTGAGTATATATTTACGTATATACTCAGTATATATGTACATATATACTGAGTATATACATATGTATGTACTTAAGTATATTCTAAGTATATACGTAAGTATATATAGAGTATATATGTACGTATACCTAGTATATACGTTCATATTACCAAGTATATATGTACGTATGTACCAAGTATATACATACATACATATATACTATAATATATACGTACATATACTTGGTATATACAATAGTATATACGTATATATATACTATAGTATATAGGTACATATATACTCAATATATACATACTTATATACAATAGTATATATGTAGTTATTTACTTAGTGTATACGTACGTATACACTATAGTATTATATGTACGTATATATAATCACATAGCCTCAGATTATACACACACATGTACTTTCCTACAAATACACATCATCAAAGACACCAGAAGGAAATGAGTATATACGTACGTATTTATTATTGCTTCTACTACTGCCACTGATAATAAAAGTGGGGTGGGCGATGATGCTATACTGATTAAGTTCCCTGCCAACCACTCATTTTGAGATTGAGCATGTTTTTGATGAGGCAGCTAGCTGCTTCTCCCAAAATAGGACTTGATATTCTTCCTAGCACTTACAGCATGTAAAAATTAGGTAATGTTATATTTTTCCTTCCGATTGAATACAGTTTTGTGAAATCTAATAAAATTACATGACACTACATGGGCATCATCATCATCATCATTTCAAGACCTAGTACAATTAGAACCAATCATTGCATAACCTACAATAAGACAAATTATTTCCTCATACATAAGCTTTGTACCATGTGATAATTGTATATCTACACTATTTTCAAAAAGCCTTTATCTGCATCTATCTATCTCTATCTCCAAGGCTAGCGTGGATCAGAAATATCTTCATTCCATAGCTTTGGCGAAGGTCTAATATCCATAGCTTTTATAACCTGCATTGGCAAGCAATTCATGATGATGATCAGACCAGCCCGAACAATTATATATTCAAATGTGTGTGTGTGTGTGTGTAAATGAGTGTGTATGTATGACAAAATATACATGTTTTA
>JAREIK010002335.1:189569-285238 GCA_029783825.1 Sapria himalayana | reverse complement strand
ATTAATAGATAGATATATATATATATATAATATATATATATAAAGAATAGATATATATGATATAGATAGATAGATAGAAATAAATATACATAGATAATATATAGGTTAGAGAGATAGACACAGATAGAGATATAAATAAATAGATATATTGATACATAGATATATAGATAGATATACAGATGGATAGATAGAAAGATATGATAGATAGACAACTAGATAGAAGTTCATAAAATAGATAGACATATAGGACAGTTTAGATAGACAGATAGGTCGATAGGTAGATATGTAGATAGTTTGAAATATAATTAGTTAAATAGATAAATAGATATATAGGTAGATATATAGATATATAAATAGATAGATTCATAGATAGATAGATACATAGATAGCTAGATAGATAGATAGAAAGATATATAAATAATCAAATAGATTTATTGATTAATAGATAGATTGATATATAGATAGATAGACAGATTGATAAATAGATAGATATTTAGATAGATAGATATAAAGATAGATAAAGAATTAGATAGATAGCTATATAGTTAAAAACATATATAGATAAATAGATAGAAAAATAGATAGATAGATAGGTAAATTTAAAGATAGAAATATAGATAGAAGGATATATAGTTGGAAAGAAAGAAAAAAAGATAGATAAATAGACAAATAGAAGATAGATAGATAGATAGATAGATCGATATATAGATAGATGGCTAGATAGACACACATATAGATAGTTAGACAGATAGAGAGATAGATAGGTAGATAGGTAGATAAATAGATAGATAGGTAGATATATATATATACATATATATATATATATAGGTAGATAGATATATAGATAAATACATAGAAAGAAAGATAGATAGATAAATATATTGATTGATAGATAGATAAATAGACAAACACATAGATAGATAGATATGTAGAGATATAGATAGAGAGATAGATAGATTGAGAGATATATAAATAGACAGATAGATTGATTCATTGATTAATTAATTGATAGATAGATAGATAGACAAATAGAAAGATAGTTTGATAGATAGATTGATAGATAATTAGATAGATAGATAGAAAGATAAATAGATATATAGATGAATAGATAGAAAATTATATAAACAAATAAATAGAATGACAAATAGATTGATAGAAAGATAGATTAATAGATTGATAGATAGATAAATAATTAGGTATGTAGGTAGATAGATAGAAAATATATATATATAGAAAGATATATAAATAGATTTATAAATAGAATGATATAAATATACATAGATAATTTGATATAAAGATAGATAGATTGATAGATAAACAGATAGATAAAGATAGAGTAATTAATAGATAATTAAATAGATAGATTGATTGATTGTTTGTTTGTTTGATACTTAGATAGATAAATAGATAGATGGATTGACTAAAAAATAGCTAGTTAGATAGATAGACAAATTGAGAGATAGATAGATAGAAAGATAAATAGATAGACAAATAGATAAAATATAATATGATAGATAAAAAGAGAGATATATAATTACATAGATAGATAGATAGATAAAAAGATAGAAAAATAGATATATAGATAGATATTAAAATTGATAGATAGATTGGTAGATATATATATATATATATATATTGATTAGTGATGAATAATTAGATAAATAGATTAATAGAAAGATAGATAAATAAATAGACAGTCAGATAGATATATATAGATAGATAGACAACTAAATTGATAGACATTTAGACATATTGATAGATAGATAGATAAATAGAAAGAATGATTAATAGATATATATATATAAAGATAGATAGATATATATGTATATAGAAAGATAGATAGATATAAATATACATAGATAAATAGATATATTAGAGAGATAGACAGATAGATAGATATATAGATATATAAATATATAGATATATTGATACATAGATATATAGATAGATATACAGACGGATAAATAGAAATTATATATAGATAGATAGATAACTAGATAGAAAGTAATATAAATAGATAGACATATAGATAGTTAGATAGATAGATAGGTCAATATGTAGATAGGTAGATAGTTAGAAATATAATTAGTTAAATAAATAAATAGATAGATATATAGGTAGATATATAGATAGATAGATAGATTCATAGATAGCTAGATAGATAGATAGAAAGATATATAAATAATCAGATAGATTGATTGATTAATAGACAGATTGATATATAGATAGATAGATAGTTTGTTAGATAGATAAATATAAAGATAGATAGATAATTAGATAGATAGATTGATAAATAGATAGATAGTTAGATAGATAGATATAAAGATAGGTAAATACAAAGATAGAAATATAGATAGGAAGATATATAGTTGGAAAGATAAATAGATAGATAGATAGATAGATAGATAAATAGACAAATAGAAGATGGATGGATAGAAAGATCGATATATAGATAGATGACTAGATAGACACACACATATAGATAGTTAGACAGATAGAGAGATAGATAGGTAGATAGGTAGATAAATAGATAGATAGATAGATAGATAGGTAGATAGATATATAGATATGTAGATAGATAGATAGATAAATACATAGATAGATAGATAAATTAAAAGATTTATCGATAAATAGATTGGAGGATATATAGATAGATATATAAATTGATTGATTGATAATTAGATTGATATATTGATAGATAGAAAGATAAATAGAAATATATATAGATAGATAATATATATATATATATATATATATATATATATATAAAGATAGATAGAAAAATAAATGTGTAGATAGATGTATAGATAAATAAATATTTATATAGATAGACAGACAGATAGATAGATAAAGATATAGACATATATATAATTAGATAGATAGATATAGAGATAGATAGACAAACATATAGATTAATACACACACACACACACAAATAGATAGATAGTTAGATAGATAGATACTTATACATTAAAATAGATAGAAAATTAGAGAGATAAATTGATTGATTGATATATAGAATGATAGATAGATTGATTGTTATATAGAAAGATTGACAACTAGATAGACAAATATATGGACGGATAGAAAGATAGACAAATAGATGAATAAACTAACAAACAGACAGATAGATAGTTAGATAGGTAAATAAATAAGTATAAAGGTATATAGATAAATAGAAATATAGATAGATAGATAGATAGATATATAGATAAAAAGATAGAAATATAAATAGATATATAAATAGATAGATGGATATATAATTTGATAGATAGGTAGATACACAAATAGATAGATAGAAACATAGATAGATAGATACATACATACATATACATACATACATATATATATATAAACAAATAGACACATACACATAAATATAAATACAAATAGATAGATAGACAGATATATAGACAATTTGAGAGAAAGATTGATAGATAGATATATAGATAGGTAGGTAGGTAGAGAGATAGATACATAAATAAGTAGATAGATAGATTTATAGTTATATAGTTAGATAGATAGATAAAAAGACAAATAAACAATTAGACACAAAGATTGAGAGATAGTTAGACAGATAGATAGATAGTTATACTAATAGATAGACTGATTGATTGATTGATTAATAGATAATTAGATAAATAGATAAATAGCTATATAGACACATAAGATAGACAAATGCACTAATAGATAGATAGAGATAGGTAGATAGATAGATATATAAATAATCATATAGATAGACAGATAGATAAATAGATTGAAAGATATATAGAAATATATATATATATATATATATATATATAAAGATAGAATCATAGGCAGATTGAAATATAGATATATAGATATATAGAAATACAAACAGATAGATCGATATATAAAGATAGATTGATATACAGATAGACTGATAGATAGGTCCATAATTAGATAGATAGATAGATAGATATATAGATGCATAATTAAATATTTAGAAAGATTGACAACTAAATAGAAAAACATATATAACATATATAAAGATAAACAAATAGACAAATAGATAAATAGAATGATATATATATATATATATATATATAATTAGCTAGATAGATAGATAGATAAACCTACAAATAGACATATAGATAGTTAGAAAGATAGACCTACAGACACATAGATATATAGTTAGTTAGATAGATAGATAGATAGACAGATAGATATAAAGTCTGATAAATAGTTAGATAGATAGATAAAAATATAATTATATAGATAGTTATATATATATATATATAGCTAGATAGATAGACATATTAACAGAATGACAGATTAACAGTCAGATAGATAGATTGATAGATAGATAGATAGATAAAAGATAGTTAGAATGATAAATAAATTAGCAATATAAATAATACATAGCTAATTATTAAGGGATTAGCTTGAGAATAGGAAGAGATTATTGATTTTACATTGAATTACAAATTTGTGATGGATTTTTGACGGATTAGAGATGGAAAATTTCGATTGAAAATTATATCTAGCTAATATTATCATAAATTTTTACGCAAAAAATTGCAGCCATTTTAGGAATGCCTTTAGAAACTGATTTTACCTAGCTAATTAGTTCAAAACAAAATCCCTGGCTAAATAATATTTTGAAATTTTTTTTATGATTTTATATTTAATTGCAAGCGATTATTCATTAAATGATAATTTTCATATATGCATTTAGCTAGCGATATTTCCCTTGCTATTTGGGTTGGAGATAATATTTTTCACAAATCTTTAATGATTTAATTTTTTTTATATTATTTGTTTTAATATTTTATTTAATTTTATATATTAAAAGTATGTCATGGTCTAAGGATGAGTGATCCTTGAATGACACATTCTCCTCATATAATTATAAAAAAAAGATATTTTTTAAAAATAATTTCAAATATATATAAATATGAATAAAAATTTATATTAATATATACTAAACTATATATTTTTATGTTTGTACAATTTTTAAAAAAGTATATAATTTATTTTTTTGAAATATTTAATTATGATTTTAAATATTTGTATTAAAAAATAATTAAATAATTAATTATATAATTATAATCAATTTTAAATATATTTTAATTAATAAATGAACATTCATAAAAATTTCTACTAATAAACTAAAATATTTAATTGTATGATTATATAAAAAAAAATATAAAAATATCTGAATTAAAGAATAAATAAGTAAATATTTATATTATTTAAAGTAAAAAATATATTTTTTTTTTGATTATAGGAATCTTTTAAAAAAACATTTACAAAAAGTTTTGAAATTTTTGAATTATAAAAAAAAATCAAAATTTTCAAAAAATTTAAAAGAAAATAAATTGATTTTTAAAAATAAATACATATATGTTTTAATTACAACAACAAATTTTTGATGATTAAAAAAATAAATTTCTCAGCGTGGTTATTAAAAGAATACTTCGAGTATTTTTTTGGGTTTCCAAAGATTTATTTACAATATTACTAATGAAATTTTTGTCATAAAAATACTTAAAATAATTTTTAGCCTTATAAACATTTTTTAAAAGTAATACCAAACCGCCCCTAAGTTAATTTGAATTCAAATTTTATTTTTTGTCCCAACTAAAATTTATAAGAATTAATCAATTGAGTAAGATCTTTACTATTAACTTATAATATTCCATTTTTATTAAAATAATAAATATATTTTTTTATTAATCTTCTCACTTTAAGTAATTTTTGGAATTTTATAAATTATATTAAATAATATGAAATTTAAAGCCTTTATAATTATTTCATATTATATTCATAAATTTTTTTTTGAATTCTTAAAAATGTACAACCTTTATATATATATATATGAAATACTTTATTATAATATAATATTATTTTATTTATTCATGAAATATTATCATTTATGGTTAAATAAAAATTTATTTTATTTTTTTTATTTAAAATTTAATTTTTTTTATTTTCAGTTTACTTTTATATTTTTGTCTCTTTTTTTTTCTATTTATTTACATCCATATTTTTATTTATAGTTTTTGTGAAAAAAGAAACACTAAGGTATTCAAGCACTTAAAACTTTTTGTTTATCTTTCGAAGAGGAAGAGAGGTGAAGCAAAACAGGAATATGGGAACTACCTATAAATTATACATCTTTCTGTTATCAGGTAAGATTGTTATTATTCTTCTCCTTCAAAATACTATATACATTTTTCTATCTCTCTCAATTTGATTACCACTGACGAAGGTTGGTTTATATAGAATATTTGGTTTTACTTTTTTTTTTAATTTTCTCCCAATTTTTCTTCTTCTTTCTTCTATTTTCACATCACTAATATGATTTTGACTCTCCACCATTAATGAAATAACAAATGGTTAGTGTAAACTTTGTTCTTTTACTATTTAATTTTTTAAGGTTTTATGGATTTCAAATACTAAATGTATGCATATTGTTTTATGCTTCTGTAACTTAAGAAAAAATAATTATGCTTAATGTTTTCTACTTCTGTAATTAAAAAAAAACAAACTCAATGTTTATGGGTTTTGTTTTGATTGTCTCCAAAAATATTATAAATAGATAACTTTATATATAAACCTATATACATTTATATTATCGTATGCCATTATATATAAATGTCTATACTTTAATATATATAAACATATTACATTATATATAAACTTTGATATGTTTATATAAAAATATAATGTTACACACACACGCACACACATGTATAAATGTTTAAAAATATTTATCCAACATTTACATAAAACTATTCATTTATATAATTTTTTATATAACATTTATATAACATATAAAATGTTTATACATATTTGTAAACATTTATATAACATTTTAATTTTGATATAAATATATAATATTTATAATGTTTATATAAATGTGATATATATATACTATATAATATTTATAAAAGTATTACATATATTAATTTATATATATGTAACAATTATAAAAATATTTAAACAGAACATTATATCTAAACATTTGTATATTTATATAATCATATGTCATTTTATATAAATGTTTATACTTTAATATAAATGTGCAACTAAGATTATAGTTATGTGCAATATGATGCTTGTATGCATACACAAGAGATTATCTCTATAATGTATATCATATGAAGAAATAATATATCATAGAGGGATATTTTTAAGTAAATATATAAGTTGATAAATCATTTATTATAGTAATATGATAAATCATTAGTTATCTCTATAATGCATACACATTGTGCAATATGATAAACCATTTGTTATAGTAATATACAAGTTCGAATTTGGTTACTTTTGTTTTTTTTATTAATGGATTTATTTGTAGTCTTATTTTAATGAGTTATATTTTTATGTAATTAATTTTTTATTTTTATTTTTTTGGATAATGTTATGCTTATATTTTTATTATGGTCAATTATTTTATTATTTGTTTGAATATTATTGATATGTCACTTATTCATTATTTACTTGGTTAATTATTTTTTTTAATTGAGATGTTATAAATTGTGTATTTTCTATACATTTATACAAGTTATCAATGGTTATATGAAATAATATGTTTTTTAATAAATAAAATAATATGATAAATTAATTACCAATAAATTGTTTTCATAGTTATTAATAATATTATTTATTTTTTTTATTGTTATAACCATAAATTAATGTTTTATTATTGAAATTTATTTTATTAATTTATAAATAATATTATAAAAAATAACCTTACAAATTTCTTTAATTATTAACCATAAATGTATTTATTTATGAAATAATATAATTTATGGTTAAATATAAAATAATTTCGTTTTCAAATTTTTTTTCGTCTATGACTCGTCTCTCCCCCCATCTGGCCATCTCTACATATCAAACAAAGAACATTTCTCTTTCTATCTTTTTCTCTGTCTGTATTTTATTTGTTTATTTTCATTATAATTTATTTAAAAGTGAGTTTTGCAAATTTAAAATTGATAGTGATCTAATTGGTGCTTTTTTGTTGAGTTCTTGTATGTTAGCGAAAAATTGGAAGTGTGAAGTTTTTTTCTTTATTGATTATTTTTTTTAATGTTTAATGGATACTATTCAACAGAAAGTGTGATATCTCTTAAATTCAAAGAATAATAGTAAAAGAGGATGAATAAAATACTAACAAGAGGAAAAGAGGATGAATAAAATACTAACAAGAGGAAAAGAGGAGTAAAGTACTGTAATTTTTTAAATTCAAAGAAGAATAAGATACCATTCATTCTCAAAGCACATAGGCCATGCATGGTGTCATATTTTGTGTATACATTTATAATAAGTAATTGTTCCATCATTATATAATGTTAACATGAGTAATATGATAGCTAATTTAATTAGTAATAGAGTATACCATTATTTTTTTAAAAAAATGTGCATATAGTATATATATCCAAAGTAGTAGATGTGTGATGCATGTGAAGTCGTTTATTTTATGCAGTCTATGTTTACTTTACATGCACATTTTGTTTGTTTACAATGAAACATGTATACTAATATACTTCTTTACATAAAACACTTGCTGATTTTTTATCACACATACAAAAAATTAAAAATGATCAAAAATAATATTGTACAACTAAATAAAAACAAAAAAAAATCAAACATGATGTAACACGTCATCAACTAATGATTTTCAACAATTTGACGATGATCTAATGTTGATTATGAGATTATTACTGAGAATCAATATATCAAAGTAAAGTTTTTTAATTAAAATTGTTTATTGGATCATAAATCTCCATATGAAAAAATATCTTTAATATTGGTGTGATATTTTAGATTTAATGTTATTCTAGTAGTATATTTTTTTATAAATTCAACAATTAGCAAAACAAAATTAATGATAAACAAAAATCAAAAATTATCATTAATGCATAATATAATACTCTTGATATATGATACTCTTGTATGTTTTCCTTTTATTTTTTTCTTTCAGCTATTTTAGATTTAGCATATGTAAATAAATTTGTTTGTGTAGATGATTATACTCTTGATATATGATACACACACATGCATACATCTGTATGTATGTATAGTTTTTTTGTTTGTATTTATGTGTATCATATTATTTTGTCATTATATATTTGCAACTTTTTGGCTTGGTGTAAAATTATAATATGAGTATATTAAAAAATTTTTTAAGTTATTTGCAAATATAGTCATGTAATTGTTTGATGAAATTAATTAACCTATTTTAGAATCTTTTAAAAAAAGTGATGTGGCCATTTGGTTGATTTACTCGTTAACTATTTGGGCATTGTAAAAAATAGCCCTCTCGGGTTGCTCTTGCCAAAATTTAGTTTTTTTTAATATTTAATTGAATAAAATATATAAGTGATGAACATATCTATAATTTTTTCTAAATTAAAAAGGTCTCATCCTTTCTATTGATTAGGTATTAATTGATGTGTATGTAAGTTTTCTTTACCAAACAATCTTTTGAGTGCAATTTTACACAAATTATGTTAATGTTAATGTCTGTAATTTTTTGTATCTCTAATCAGTCCAGATTTGTAAAGCTAGAAATCTATAATTGTAGTTTACTTCACATCTATGTTTTCTAGTTGAATACTTTTTATGATGTGTTTTATAGTCCAAATATGTTTTTGTTCATGTCTGATTTCTTTATTAATTAATTAGCCAAGAGTTCTTGGAATTGGCTCTTCATTCCATTATTTTTTATATGCTATTTATTTTAATATTCAAAGATTGAGTTGAATTACAGTAGAAATTTTGCTCTTTGATCTTTATTTAGAAGTGAGAAGCTTACTCCTCCAAATATTCAACATGACCAATTATAGTGACACCTTATAATTTACCTCCATAGTTGTGTATGAAGTAGCAAAATATGTTTATGTCAAAAATGGTTCAAGAGCAAAAAAATCCAAAAGGCATTATGGATGTTTTCATACCTCTTATAGCAGAGTTAAATCATTTGTGAGATATTGGAGTGAATACATATGATATCTCAAAGAAGCAACATTTCATAATGTGGGTAGCTCTTATGTGGATGGTTAGTAATTTTTCTGCTTATTCGATATTGTCTGGTTGGAGTACTACACTATGATTTTCATGCCCTTATTGCATGGAAAAGTTTGATGCATTTAACCTCAAATTTAGTGGTAAACAGTCATGGTTGATAACCATCATAAGGTTTTACCTACGAATCATCCATTCCACAAAAATAAAATTGCATTTTGAAAAAACAAAATAGTAATGACAGTTGCACCAGTTGTTCATTCACAAGATGGATGCTATTGGAACTAATGGACCAATATGCAAAATATTTGGCTAAATGAAATGTAGTATTTTTTGAGACTTGCCTAATTGGAAGCCCAATTTAATTCTTCATAACTTAGATGTAACACATATAAAAAATGTATTTGACAATGTTTTCAACACTGTCCTTAATGTAGATAGAAAAACAAAAGACACTTTAAAATCAAGATAAGAATTGGATGATTACTGTCGGCATCCTAAATTCAAACAAAATGAGGCTACAAAAAAATAACGTAATGCTTGTTACTCACTTGATAAGAAGGCAAGACAAACATTGTGTGAATGAGTTAAAAATTTGAAATTCCTTTATGGATATGTGTCAAATATGATCAGATGTGTGGATATGAAGAATTTTAAGTTATTTGGAATAAAAAGTCATGTCTATCATGTATTTATGAAATGATTAATACCAATTGATTTGCATGAAATACTTCCTCTAAGTGGTTGGAAGGTCTTTACCGAACTTAGTTTGTTCTTCAAACATCTAACTACAACCACAATCAAAATAGCTGACATGTTGAGACTGAAGAATGACTTACCTCTCATTCTTTGTAAGCTTGAATGGATATTCTCACCCAACTTTTATGACTCAATAGAGCATTTATTAGTCCATTTGGCATATGAAGCAAGGATATTCAGCATAGTGAAATACAGATGGGAGTATCCATTTGAGAGATAAATAATTATAAGTAGCTATGTTTTATTATTTCAAGCATAAATTAATATTGTTATTTGATTAATTTGAAACCTAACATAATGGTTGTAGGTATCCTTGTAATTTGAAATTGAATAATAGAAACAAGGAAAAAGTTGAAGGTTCATTTTGCAATGCATATTTAGTAGAAGAAGCATCATCTTTTTGTTCATATTATTTTGAGGATCATGTCAATACAAAGAATAGAAATGTGCCTCAAAATGATAAAGGTTGTGTGCTAGTAGTAGATGAATCTATGGACAATCTAACTATTTTCAAGCACCATAGAAGAGCATTTGGAAGAGCAAAGAAATGATGTATGATAGAAAAAAAGTACAACACAACTTAGGGCTATGTTTTACTTATTTGTGAGAAGGTTGCACCATTTATTGAGTATGTATACCCAAAATGGTTGAAGGTTTAATCATAGTTTAATTTTGTCCTAAATATATTTATTTAAAATTTGATATCCATTGTTCTCCCTCCATTTATATTTGTGTTGTGTTTATGTTGAGTAGTTAAAACATAGGCAACCAACCATTTCCAGCCATGAGGTCGATTCTATGCTAGAAATAGAATTTGCAAATTGGTTCAAGAACTATGTGAAAATTCTAAAGCTTTAATTTTATGAATTATTTGATTTATTAGTATCTTTTAGTATTTAACATATTTTGTTGAATTTATGCACTAGACAAATGATCCTTCAATGGAGATTCTAACATATTAATACTGAATCTAAGTAAAAGCCAGTTTAGATATGTGGCAACCTATCATGGGTATTTTATCCATAAATATAATTTTCACACAATAGGACATAATTCTTCTAAAGTAACTATGAATAGTAGTGTATGCCTTAAAGGCTCAAGTTATAGTGTAAATCAGATTGATTATAATGGTTAACTCATCGAAGTTATAGAGTTTATCTTATCCTATACTCAAAAATAACAAGATTATATTTATAATACGTGAGTGGTTTGATCATACACAAAATGAGGGTACAAAGATTCATTCGGATTATAAGCTAGTGGATGTTAACCATAAACATAGATTTAATCGATATGAGCCATTTATTATGGCAGTTCTAGCCACTCAAGTATATTATTGTACATATCCGAGTTTATCTCGTGATAAGAGTGACTATTGGCCTCTTTGCAAAATTAAAGCTCGGTCAAATTTTGGAGTACCAACATCTCAAAAAAGAAGTGCAAACTTAGTTGTTGAACTATCATTTCTAGAAGATGACTTAAATAATATTGAGCATCTGCATATAGATGAAGATCCAGAAAACTAATGTGACTGAAATGGCGACCAAATAGAAATTGAAGATGTTTTTTTTTCTACATGAATATGAGTTGGAACTTCCATCAGAATCAGATGAAATGTCAGAAGATCCAATTGAGAATGATAGTGATGTCAATAATTAAATTGTTATAATTGTATTAGAGTATTATAGTTTCAAAGACTTTCTTTGTTGAAATCCATTACTGATGTTTATTATATCTCTATTATTTGTTCTATGTTGTACAGTCAATACTATCTCATACCCACTATATACAAACTTCAACATCATCATCACCATCACCATAATTAACCTTTACCATCACCTTTATCAGATATAAGGCCACCACCCATTTTCCCTCTTACACACACTTTTGATCCATCACCATCTTTTACACCACATTTTACACTAATAGTTCTTCCATTTACAACACCATCCACACCATCAAATACTATGCCTTCTTCTGCATGCAGTGCTAAGTTAGTGGTAGAGATTGTGGATGGGAGGCATAAGAAATATGAAAATATTACTTAAATTAAAATTATGATGTTCTGGTTACTGGTTTTGTTTTTATATATAGTTATGATTTGCTTGTTTTTAATGTTATTTTTATATTTTTATAGTTTCATTCCATTTACACAAGTATTCGGCTATAATTACAAAGTCTTTCAAGAAAATGGTTGATTCTAAAGCATTCTCATGGAAGAAAGTTTCTTAATCAACAAGAGAGACTAACTTTAATCACTTTCAGGTAAAAAGAAATAAACAAAATCATTGAAAATTAATTATCTAATTAGTTAACTATTATGTTGGTTTTTATTTAAGTATTAAATAATTATGTCCTTGTTATTAATATAGTTATTTTTCGAGTTTTCTATACATAGATATCGAATCAGTGCACATGGTAGCCAAATTTATTGGACAAATAAAGTCATTGTGGGAGAGCAAAACTACTGAATGGTACTTAGAGTTTGTTCAAAAATTAAAGATTCTAAAAGATAGGCCTAATTTTATATCCGTGGATGAGTGGCTTGAGTGGCTTAAGTATTGGCATGAGCTAGATGTGAAAAAAATCAGAGATAGCTATCAAAAACTAATGTACTAAGGTAGCTGGAATATGTACAAGAATGTCTCGCCACATAGGATGGTTAAAATCGAGCATTAAGTGTGCTCAAGATTTGGTACAATTTATAAGTTTAAAACATTTACCTATTTAATAATAGGCCTAATAGTCAAAATAAATTAAATCTATGCTTGGTCTAATTATTTTAGCTAACATTTTCTAACATTTGTTAATTTTTTACTTAATAAATACATACTTTATCATGGATAATTGGGTCGAGATTCCAATTTTTATGAGATTTTCAAAAAGATGCATGTGAAGAAAGCGGATGGGTAGTTTATTGACAACAAGTCTCAGATGATTACTATAAGAATCTATTATATTAGTAAACTTTTAGAATACTATAGTAAATTTTGAAGGTTGTGTGGAATGAAAATATTAGATTTATTTTATGTATATCTAAAATAGTATTTTTTTTCTATTTTATCACAAAAACTCATGGAGGAACATGTGATAGCTACTTCTTAATGAATTGAAAGTTCTATGGATCTTCAACCCCTTGATTATGATCATATCTATTAGGAGACTATAAGAGGTCAGACGAGACATCGAGTATATGGCATCGACTTGAAGGGAGTGACATTTTGTTGTAGCAGTCGTGCTTCTAATTCCTCTATCGCAGTAGTGGTGGATGAGGCAGTTGAATAGCAAGTAATGAAAACAAATGAATGTTTTAGAGTTATGTAGACAGAAATGAAAGAGATGGTCGAGCAGATTACTCAATTGAAGGAAAACATGCAGGAAATGAAAGAAGAGAAAATAAGCAGATTACTCATTTAAAGAAATAAATACAGGAAATGAAAGAAGTGAATGATGAGATGAAAGAAAATAAGATTGTTAAGTAACAAGAGATGCCCTATATGGTGTCATAGTTACAACCTTGACGCAATAGATAGCATTCTGAGTTCCAGTAATGAAACCATGCATGAGAGGCTAGCACTAATGCACCATATAATTATGAGGATTATTTTATTTTAAATGATGATGAAACTATGTTATGTTTTTATTTTAACCATGAAACTTTTGTATAAGAATTATCTTTGAATTGTTTTGGTTTTTGTTTATTAAAGAACAAGGAATCAAAGAAAAGAGAAGAAGAAGATGAGACAGGTAAAAGTTTTTCATGGTTAAATATGTCATGGTGAAGTCAATTTATAATGTGTCTAAATAAATATTATTGCTTCATATCTCCAAATGATAAATCAAAGCACAGAGAAAAACAAGAGAAGAAGAAAACTTCTGGATTTTTGGCTACTTGTTCCTCTTTCATACTCTCTCATAAAATTTTTTGGTACAAGTAAAGATTCATTATCTCGTCTAATGTTGTAAAGAAGATGAGAGACTATATAAAAGGAAATAAACTTCATGTATGCCAACATCTATCATCTTCACCTCCCCCCAATGAGAATCCATGGTGTTATTCTTTAATTTCAATTAATCATTAAATATTTTTGTTTTTTTAATTATTAATGAGATAGGCGGAGAATAATATGAGATGATAAGTTGAAAGATCTACATTAATGCAAGTCTTTCATAGTATTTGGAGTCTCCAAGTCCGTATCTCCCCACTTAATTAAAAAGGAATAGTTAGCAACTTGCTGGCACATGATTTCTTCCAATGTGTCACTAAACAAGAAAAGATTTATTTGGTGGCATTATTGTTCGTGATTCTTGTTTTGTTTTGTGTTGGCTGACTAAGCTAACCAATGATTCTTTTCTTTCATTAAAAAAGTGTGTCGTCTCAAAATTGAGTTGGATGTAAGATTATGTTGATCTTGGATATTATTCAGTCGAGACAGTCTCACTCCTAGTGGCTCTCAAAGTTCACTATCCATAGTGGATCACAATCCTAAGGGGAAATCATGAAAGTTTGCAGATCACTAAATTTTATGCATTTTATGATGTGTGCTTACAGAAGTATGGCAATGCTAACGTTTGGAAGTTTTTCACCGATCTGTTTGATTATTTTCTCTTGACTTCCTTGGTTGAGACAAAAAGTAGACCCACTTATGTTTTTTCTTCACCTCAACTCTCGCCATCCTTCTTTTATAGAACATCGATGACCAGTTTAACCAGACAAACAATCTATAGCTTATTGCTCGAGCTCACCGGCTTGTAATGTATGGCTACAATCGAGGCCATTATCAAAAAGTTTTTGATTTTGATTTTGTTTTTGATTTTGATTTTGTTTTATAAAATGTTTATGCTGTGAAATGATAGTTTTTGTGGTTGTGCTGATGATGTTTGAGCCTTAAAATTTATGCAGTTTGAGCCTTAAAATTGATGTAGTTTGAGCCTTAAAATTGATGTAGTTTGAGCCTACACCAAGAAGAGGAGAGCCATATGAGACCAGAAGAATGTCAGATAACTTTCTTTATTGTGAGCCAACACAAATTGGTGCAGCCCACCTCCTAGTTGAGGTGCGTGTTGCTGGTGTTTGTTTGTTTATTAAGGTTGTCATTTTAATGATGGTGCTGGTTGCTCAATTACAACAACAAGGGTGCATGATGGATAGGCAAAGCTCCCTTCTTTTTCTTCCATTTTGCTCCAATTATTTGCTCAGCTGATTCTCATTTGATTTTGCTGCTTTTCATTATAGTTCACCTTACAATGGGTGTCTATTATTTTCATGTGCTAGTATTCTTTTTTTAAAAAAAACAAGTCGATAATCAATATGTGTATCATTTTATGTATCTATTCAATTGATGAAATCATCTCGTTTTTCTAGGTTTGAGTTATTTGATATGGTGAAGAAATATTCGTTTTCATTATGAAAACATGGGACACGCAAGTGTGGTGTCTCTGAATAATAAAATGAGTTAGTTGATGGGGTCGTAGTTGCATGCTTGGAGGCTCCAGCGAGTGTCTTGATCTTTAATACTAAAGGGAAGAACATGGTGTTGGACTCGGACCAGGGGACCCATCTCCGAAAAAAATAGCATGATTCGATTTCTCATTGAATACTGGTTCTCATTTTTTTATTTGTTTCTAATAACTTCTTCTGGCTACACTATTTATTTAAATAGTTTTGTTGGGTTGTTATTTCTTTTATTAGTTTTTTCTCTTGTTTATTTTTTCATAACTATTTCTTATATGCAGCAGCCCTTGAAAATAATTAAAATGTATTAGTAAAGTGCTTGAAATTGGGAAATAAACTTGAGATAGATGCTTTAGTTGCTGGATCTGGTCATATAGTGCATCTAGAAATTAAGTAATATTTTCCTTCATGAATGTTTGCTTTTGTTTTGTGTTTAGAGTGTGTCTTTCATTAGTATATAATATTGTGGTTTTAATTCATGATTTTGGTGTTGATAATAATGTTGTTGAGGAAGTTTAAAAAAAATTTTCTGAGCAGTATCAGATGCAAAACAACAGCAGAAGTGCTATATGAAATCAGAGTTAGCAGCCTTTACGAGATAGATAGGACACATTGTTCCAACAGAGAAACCATGCAGGAGAGCCTAGCACAAATGCTTCAGCTAATGATGAGGATGATACTTTTGTTTTAAATAATTATATACCTATGTTATATTTTTGTTTTAATTATGTAATAATTGTATCATAATAATTTATGGACTACTTTTTCTTTTTGTTAACTATAAAAAATTATTAATAGTATATGTTTTTATTCAATTTAATATAAAAATATAAAAGATGTAATAATTTTTTTCTAAAATAAATTGTGAAAATAGCTTGGGAATGAAATAGCTAGAGAATTTTTAATCGCTAATTTAGGTAGGGAATTATCTATATACATTGAGTCAATATATATTAATTACTATTATAAAATACGATAAAAATTAGCAAGAAAAAAAAATAATTAGCTAAGGAATTTCCATCATTAACAAATTTGGATAAAATTATTATTTCTCATTAATATTTTATGACGAGCACTTTTGCTTGGGATAATTTTCATCATTAATCTCATGTTATTATATTTTAGTGATGAAGATATCCTATAGAGATTGAGATTATTCTTTGGCCACCTAGGCTTTTTCTTATAGTCAGATAGATAGATAGATATAAGTATATAAATAGATATATAGATAAATATATAAATAAATAAATAAATAAATTATATATATATATATATATATATATAGATTGATAGATTGATAGATAGTTAGATATATAGATAGACAGATAGATTAATAGATATATAGATAGATAAATAGAGAGAGAGAAAGATTGAAAGATAAATAGATAGATAGATAAATAGAGAGAGATAAATAAATAAATAGATAGATAGAAATACATACATGTAGATAGACAGACAAATATATAGATAGGCAGACATAAATAGATAGATAGATAAACAAATAGGCAGATAGATAGATAGACAAATAGGCAGATAGATAGAAAGATAGATACATAGATAAATAGACAAACAGAAGATAAATATATATAGATAGAAATATAGATAATATATAGTCAAATAGATAGATATAAAGATATTAAGATAGATAGATAAATAGATAGATAGATAGAAAGATAGATAGAGAGGTATATAAATAGATAGAGAAACAAATAGATAGAGAGGTATATAAATAGATAGAGAAACAAAGAGATAGATAGAAAGATAGACAAATAGACAAACAAATAGACATAAAGAAAGATAGAATAATATATAGTTAGATAGATAGGCATATAGACATATAAACAAATAAAAACATAGATAGATAGATAGTTAGATAGATAGACAAATAGATATATAGACACATGGTAAGATAGACAGATGCATCAATAGATAGATAGATAGGTAGATAGATAATTATATATAGATAGATAGATAAATAAATAATCACATAGACAGATAGATAGATAAATAAATTGAAAGAAAGTAAGATAGATAGATATAAAAATAGATAGATAGAAATTAAGATAGATTAATAGATAGAAATAGATAGAAATATGTGTGTGTGTGTGTGTGTGTGTGTGTTTTTGTGTGTGTATAGACAGACAGACAGACAGATAGATAGATAGTACCATAATTAGATAGAGAGAAAGATACATAATTATATATATATATATATATATAAACAACTAGATATAAAGTCATATAGAGATATAGACAGATAGAAATATAGATTGATAGATAGAAAGTGATATAGATACATAGATAGATTGATAGAATGATAGATAGATAGACAGACAGATAGATAGATAGATAGACAGATAGACAGATAGACAGACAGATAGATAGATAGATAGACAAACAAACAAACAGATAGATAGATGGATAATTAGATAGATAATTAGATAGATATATAGAAAGAAAGATAGATAGATAATTACATATTAGATAGATAAATAGATAGACAGATATATATATATATATATATTTAGATAGATAGATATATAGATATATAGATAGATAGATATATAAATAGATATACATGTAGATGGACCTACAAATAGACATATAGATAAAAATATATATGTATACATATTAGATATACAACTAGATAGATAGACATATAGACAATTAGACAGATAGATAGATAGACAGATAGATTGATTGATAGACAGATAGATAGGTTGATAGTTATACAACTATATAGATTAACATATAGATAGATAGATAGATAGACAGATAGATAAATAGATAGATAGGTAGTTAAGTAGAAATGTAAATAAGGTTTATAGATATATAGGTAGATATATAGATAAATAGATAAGAAGATAGATAGATAGATAGCAAGATAGATAAATAAATAGATAGATTGATAAATAGATAGATTGATAGAAAGATATTTAGATAAAGAGATAAAGAGATAGATAGATAGATAGATAGATATATATATATATATATATATATATATATATATATATATATATATATATATATGTAGACATATATATAGATAGATAGGCATACAAAAAGATAGATAGAAAGATAGATATATATATATATATATAAAGAACAAATAAAGAGACAAACATATAGATAGATAGAAAGATAGACAAATAGATAGATAAAAAAAATAAATAGATTTATAGATAGGAAGATAGGTCGATAGATAGATAAATAGATATAAAAAGAAAGATAGATATATGTATAGATAGATATATAAAAATATACATAGATTGATAGATATATATATATATATAGTAGATAGATAGACAAACAGACAGATTGGAAGATAGATAGATAGATAATTACATATTAGATAGATAAATAGATAGATAGATATATAGTTAGATAGATATATATATATATATATATATAGTTAGATAGATAGATATATAGATAGATCGATATATAAATAGATAGAGAAGTAGATAGACCTACAAATAGATAGATAGATTAATATATATATATATATATATATATATATATATATATATATATATATATATATATATATATATATATATACATATTAGATATACAACTAGATAGCTAGACATATAGACAATTAGACAGATAGACAGATAGATAGGTAGGTAGGTAAAGATTTATAGAACTATATAGATATACATATATATAGATAGTTAGTTAGTTAGTTAGTTAGACAGCTAGATAGATAGATAGATATATAGATAGATAGATAGATAGATAGGTAGGTATAAATGTAGATTGGTTTATAGATATATAGGTAGATAGATAGATAACTAGATAAGAAGATAGATATATAGCAAGATAGATAAATAAATATATTGATTGATAATTAGATAGATTGATAGAAAGATATTTAGAAAGAGAAAGAACGAAAGAAAGAAAGAAAGAAAGATAGATAGATATATATATATATATATATATATATATATATATATGTAGACATATATATAGATAGAAAGATACATACAAATAGATAGATAGAAAGATAGATATATATAAAGAAAGACAGATAAATAGACAAACATATAGATAGATTGACAGATAGACACAGACAGATAGATAGATTGATAGATAGGGAGATATGTAGATAAATATAAATAGATAGAAAGATAGATACATGTATAGATAGATATATAAAAATATACATAGATAAATTTAAATATAAATATAAATATAAATATAAATATAAATATAAATATATATATATATATATATATATATATATATAGTAGATAGATAGATGACAGACAGATAGATAGACAAATAGATAGTTAGATAGATAAATAAATATATAGATAGATAAATTGATAGATAAATATATATATATATATATATATATATAAGTAAATTGATAGATAGAAAGATAGATATGTAGATAGAAATAAAGAAAGAAAGAAATAAAGAAAGATAGATAGATAGATAGTAGATATAGATAGATAAATAGATATATTTTAGATAGATAGATAGATTGATAAAGAGATAGATAGATAGATAGACAACTAGATAGATAGATATAAATGCTAATAGACAGATAGTCAGATAGATAAATAGATAGCAATATAGTTAGATAGTTAGATAATTAGATAGGTAGATAGAAAAATAAAATGATAGGTAGATAGCTAAATATATAGATAGATAGCTAGATAAATAGATAAATAGAGAGATAGTTAGATAAAAAGATAGATAGATATATAGATATATAGATATATAGATAGACATATAGATAAATATATTATTTGATAGATAGATAAGTATATAGATAGATAGATATATAGATAATTAGATAGATAAATAGATAGACAGAAATATAGATAGATAGATTTATAAATAGCAAGATAGATATATGTATAGATAGATATATAAAAATATACATAGATAAATATATATATATATATATATATATATATATATATATATATATATATATATATATAGTAGATAGATAGATGACAGACAAATAGATAGATAAATAGACAGACAGTTAGTTAGTTATTTAGATAGTTAGATAGATAAATAAATATATAGATAGATAAATTGATAGATAAATAGATATATAAGTAGATTGATAGATAGAAAGATAGATATAAAGATAGAAATAAAGAAAGAAAGAAATAAATAAAGAAAGATAGATAGATAGATAGTAGATATAGATAGATAGATAAATAGATATATTTTAGATAGATAGATAGATAACTAGATAGACCAACATATAAAGAGATAGATAGATAGATAGACAACTAGATAGATAGATATAAATGCAAATAGACAGATAGTCAGATAGATAAATAGATAGCAATATAGTTAGATAGTTAGATAATTAGATAGGTAGATAGATAAATAAAATGATAGGTAGATAGCTAGATATATAGATAGATAGCTAGATATATAGATAAATAGAGAGATAGTTAGACAAAGAGATAGATAGATATATAGATATATAGATAGACATATAGATAAATAAAGTTTGATAGATAGATAAGTATATAGATAGATAGATATATAGATAATTAGATAGATAAATAGATAGACAGAAATATAGATAGATAGATTTATAAATAGCTACATAGTTATATAGATAGCAATATAGATAGATAGATAGATAAATAAATAATAGATTGATAGAAGATTGTAAAAAAATAGAAAGTTAGATAAATATATAAATAGAAATATAGATATAAAGAAAGAAATATGGATATAAAGAAAGAACAAAGATAGATAGATAGATACATAGATCGACCGATAGATTGATTAGTATATAGATAGATAGAAAACTATTTAAACAGACATATAGAATATTAGACTGAAAGATAGATATTCAAATAGATAGGTAGATAGGTTGATAAATAGATAGGTATATATGTTGATAAATAGATAGGTAGATAGATGGATAGATAGACAGAGAGACAGACAGATACATAGATAGATAGATATTCAAATAGATAGTTAGATAGATATATAGATAGACACATAGGTAGATTAATAGATTAATAGATTGATAGAAGATACATAGATAGATAGATAGAGAGTAGATAGAAAGAAAGATAGATAGATAGATAGACAGACAGACAGATAGATAGATTGTAGATAAAAAGATAGATAAATAGACAAATAGATATATAAATATATAGATAGAGAGATAGACATACAATTAGATAGATAGTAGGATAGATAGATAGATATATGAATAAATGGATAGATAAAAATAAAGATATATTGTCAGATTGAAAAATAAATAGATAGAAATATAGATAGATAGACAAATAGAAACATAAACAGAAAGATAGATAGATAGATTCATAGATAGATAGATAGGTAGGTAGGTAGATAGATAGATAGATAGGTAGATAAATAGATAGACAGATATATAGCTAGCTAGATAGATAAATAAATAGACAGACACATAGAAAGAAAAAAAGATAGATAGATTAATTGATTTATAGATAATTAGACAGACATATAATATTAAGATAGACAGACAGACAAACAAACAGATAGATACTAGATAGATAGATAGATACACAGACATATAGATAGATAGATAGACATACAAAATGATTAAAGTTATATAGATAGATAATTAGATAGATAAATAGATTGATAGTTAGATAGATAAATAGAAAGATAGATAGATATATAGAAAGAAAGACAACTAAACAGAACAACATATAGATATATATATATATAGATAGACACTGACAGATAAACAGATAGACAGATAGACAGAAAGATAGAAAGATAGAAAGAAAGAAATATATATAGATAGATAGATAAGTAGATTGGAAGATAGATAGATATAGTTAGATACATAGATAGATGTATAGATAGATTGATAAAAATATACATAGATAAATACATAGATATATTAAAAAATATATATATATATACATATAGACATATAGATAGAAAGATAGATAGAATGATAGATATATAGATAGATATATAGATAGATAGATATATAGTCAGATAGATAGGCAGATAGATAGATACATAGATAGCTAGATAGAAAGATAAATAGATATGTTGATAGCTAGATATATAGATAGATAAAAAGCTAGCAAGCTATTTAGATTGATATAAAGACAGAGAGCTAGATAGATAGATATATAGATAGATTGACAGAAAGACCTATAGTCAGATTGACAAATAGATAGATAGAGAGAGAGAGAGAGAGAGAGAGATATATATATATATATATATATATATATATATATATATATATATATATATATATATATATATATTAGATAAATAGATATATAAATAGGTATATAGATAGGTAGATTGAAATATAGATATATAGATAATAGATAAATAGATAGATATATAGAAATAGAAAAGTTAGATTAATATATAGATTGAAAGATGGATAAAAAGATAGATAGCTAGATTGATTGATAGATATAAACATATATTGATAGATAGGCAACTAGATAGACTAACATATAGAATAATAGACACAATAACAGATAGAAATGTCAAACGGGCCGGCCCGGCCCGGCCCGTTTTTTAGGGCACGTTCGTGCTACCGTGCCGGGCTGGGCACGACACGGTTCCTGTACCGTGTCGTGCCCGGCCCGGCACGGTTTAAAAATAATCGAGCCCAGCACGACGGGTCGTGCCGTGCCTTGCCTGGCCCACTCGGGCTTGACTGCCCGAGCAGTTCGGGATACGGGAAGACCGCGGCTCAGGTCTAATCAGACCCGACCCGCGGTCTTTTTTTGCGGGAGGGGCATCCTGGGGTCGGGCTCACGGGACACCCGGCACGGGACTGACCCATGCCGGGGTGCCGTGCCGCGTGCCGGACTGTGCCGGTCAGGCACGACATGGCTCTGGCCAGGCACGGCAATGGCCCGGGCACGGAATTTTTCCGTGCCGGGCCGGCCCAGGCACGGCTGAACCGTGCCGTGCCTCATGCCGGGCCTGCCCGGCCCGGCCCGGTTGACACATGTATAGACAAACATACAAATATATAGGTAGATAGATTGATAGAAAGATATTTATAAAGAAAGATGGATGGATAGATAGATTAATAGATAGATAGATTAATAGATAGATAGACTGATTGATTGATTGAAAGATAGATAAATAGATAAAGAAACAATAGATAGATAGGTATATATATATATATATATATATATATATATATATATATATATAGTCAGATCATTATGTATTCAAATAGTTAGATAGTTAGTTAGTTAGATAGACAGAATGATAAATAGACAAATAGATGGAGAGATAGAAAGACATAATGATAGACAAATTTATAGAAAGAAATAATGATAAATAGATAGATAGAAATATAGAAATATAGAAATATAAAAAGATAGAAATATAGACAAAAAAAATAGATAGATAAATTGAGAGACTAACTAATAGATAGATAGAGTTATATATAGATAGATAGACAGGAATATAGATAAATATATATATAGATAGATAGATAAATAGATAGATATGTAGATATATAAACACACATATAGTTAGTTAGTTAGTTAGATATATATATATATATATATAAAATTAGAAAGATAGTTAGATATATATATAGATAATTAATAGTTAGTTCTATAGATCAATAGATAAAAATATAATCTGATAGATAAATAGAAAGATTGAAAGAAAGTTATTTAGATAAATCGAATGATAGGTAGATGGATAATTAGATAGATAGATTTATTGATTGATCCATAAATTGATAATATATAGAAAAAGAGATAGATAGAGGGATCGACATATAGACAAATATATAATTAAATAGATAGAAAGATAGACATATGTATAATTAGATATATAGATACATATATAGATAATTATATAGATAGATATATTTATATATATAGATTTATAAACAACTAGATAGATAGACTTATAGTCAGATAATAGATAGGCTGATTTAAAGATAGAAAAATAGATAGATAGATAATATAGATATAAAATATATAGATATTTAGAAATATATTCAACTTGATATATAGACATATAAACATGATAGATATATATACAAATAGACAGATACATAGATAGATAGATGGATAGATATATAATAATATTCATATATATATATATAGATTAGTAGATAGATAGATATATAGATTGATACATAGAAAGATAGATATATAGACAAACACAAATATAAATAAATAGATATATAAAAAGAAAAGTATATTGATCGATACATGAATATATAATTAGATATATAGATATATAGAGAGATAGATTAATTGATTGATAAATAGATAGATAGAGATATAGATAGACATATAGTTAGACAAATGAATAGATAAATAGACAAATAGATTGGTAGTTAGAAAGATAGATAAATAGATGAATAGACAAATAGATAGACAGGAAGATAGATAGACATATAGATAGATAGATATCCATATAGATATATAGATGGATATATAGAAATATATATAAATTAAATAGATAGACAAATAAATAAACATATAGACATATATATAGATAGATAGGTAGATATATAAACAAATAGATAGTCAGATAGATATGTAGATAGATAGATAGATATACAGATAGATAGACAAATAGACATACAAAAAGGCTAACAGATAAACAAAAAGATAGACATATAGATAGATAAATAGATATATAGATAACAAAATAAATAAATAGATAGATAAATAGATATATAGACATATAGAGAGACAGATAGATAGATTGATTGATTGATTGATATACAGATAAATATACAAATAGATATACAGATATATATATATATATATATATATATATATATATATATATATATATATATATATATATATATAGACAGATATATTGACTGATAGAAAAAGATATAGATTAATAGATAGACAAAGATTTATATAGATAGATATTTAGATAGATAGATAGATATAAAATTATATACACAAATAGATAGTCAGATAGATAGACAAATAGATAGATAGATATACAGATAGATAGACAGATAGTTAGATAGATAGATAAATAGATAGATAGACTAACAGATAGTTAGACATATAGATAGAAATACATATTGCTAGACAGATAGACTTACTAATAGACATTCAAATAGATAGATAGAAAGAAAGATAAATATATATATAGATTCTAAGATAGATAATTAAATAGACATATATACTGATAGATAGACAGATCGATTGATTGATTGATAGATAGATATATAGATAGACAGATAGATAGATATATAGATAGACAGATAGATATACGAATAGATATACATATAGATAAGTATATTGATAGACAAATTGATATAGATATTGATAAACTTTTTGATGGATAGATTGATAGACAGATTAATAGACAAATTGATTGATAGATTAATTGATAGATTGATACACTAATTGATAGATAGATAATCCTTGGAGGTTGCAAGTTCAATCTCTACAGATACTCGATTTCTCTTGATTTCTTTCTTCGCGCAGAGAGAAACCCTACATTTTCTAGCAAGAAAGCTTGATTTGAAGCTCGATAATGGACAAAATTACTTCTCTCTTCGAGAAGAAATCATTCTCTTCATCTTCAAAAGAATCCACGCAATTTTTTCTAATGTTTGAAGCAAATAATGGAGAGCTGGCAGTGATCTTTGAAGCAAGGGAGATGAAAATGCTGGCGGATGCATTCAATCTCACCCTTGTCGAGAAATTTTTCCATGGCGGACCGGATTACAAAGCATTATATGACTTTGTTGCTTCGTTAAAGCTTCGGAAAATGGTTAAAATTGCAAACTATGATGGAAAGAATACGATGTTACAGTTTAAGGAAGAAGACAACTTCCTCACAGTCTGGATTCGAGGTACGTGGAACATAGCAAGCTA
This sequence comes from Sapria himalayana, assembly GCA_029783825.1. Taxonomy (NCBI): domain Eukaryota; kingdom Viridiplantae; phylum Streptophyta; class Magnoliopsida; order Malpighiales; family Rafflesiaceae; genus Sapria; species Sapria himalayana. The sequence continues at coordinate 258,178 of JAREIK010002335.1, read as the reverse complement.
TCCCATGCGGGTCTTCAAGTGGGTGCCTAACTTTTATCCATTCAAAGAATCCTCAAAATCCTTGGTATGGTTTTCGCTACCTAAACTGCCTCTTCATCTCTTCAACAAGAAAGCCTTGCACTCCATTACACTTTGTCTAGGTAAGCCATGGCTAATAAAGCGACAGCCTGTCTAACCAGGCCAAGTGTTGCAAGAGTTTGTGTGGAGATTGACCTGAAAACTCCCCCACCACACAGAATATGGGTAGGCAATAACCTTGAGGAAGGATTCTGGCAAGACCTTGTTCCAGAATCCATGCCTTTTTACTGCCTCAATTGCTCAAAACTCAGGAATAATCAAGACCACTATATAATAATGGATACTAGGATGGGAAATGAAGTTTGTAAGGAGATTTGGAGAATGAAGGAGGAATGGGTTAAAAAGAGTATTAAGATAGATGATAGTAGTAAGGAAGAGAAAGTAGAGGATCCAGCAAGGGAAAGCATGGGTATAAGGGAAGAAAGGGGGGAATATGAGGAGAAGAGTGGGCAGGAAGAGGTGCTGCAAGAGGGGCTAGAAGAGAGGGGTTAAAAGAAAAAAGAGGGTATGGGTAAAAGTCCATAGAAGGGGAAGATATAGATATTAAGGAGATAGAGAAGAATAGAGTAAATAGGATACTACAAATACATAAGAGAGAAGAAATAAGAAGGTGGTTAGACAGCATAGAAGAGGGGACTGAGGTAGGGCTAGAGTGCTGGAAAGGTAAGAAGAGGGCAGCACCTAAAGTAAGAAGATATGTCGAGTATGACTGGGAGGAAGATGACCTTCTTATAGAAGATGAGCTGGAAATAAGAGCTGGCCAGCTGAGAGGAAAAGCAATGAAAATGTACTGACCCTAGATGACTTAGGGTAGAAAGTCCAACTCATGGCACCAGTCTGTTTTACAAAATAGGCAAAATGCCTTGCAAGAAATCAAGAAAATGAGAAAAGACTTAGAAAAAATTGGCATAGTAGAAAAACGAGATGCAGCCCCACCTAGTTCAAGAAAGCAGCCAAAAAATACTAAATGTATAACTAGAGCGCAAGCTAGATTCTCCTAAATGTACAATTGCTTGTACTGGAACATAAGAGCGATTGCAAACTCCCCGACAATAAATAGAATAAAAAACCTAATTAAAATTTATAAGCTAAAATTGTAATTTTAACGGAACCTCTAGTTAATAATAATGCTCTAGAGAAATACAAGCACATGTTAGGGTTACATAAGGCTTTTTCAAATTCTAATGGCAAGATATGAGTTATGTGGCATAACCTAGTAGATATTGAAATATTGATGGAGACGGAACAGATAATTAATTTCAAAATTAAAAATCAGTCAGAGGCATTATACTCAACAGTATATGCAAAAAACACGAAGGAAGAAAGGAAAGCTTTATGGAGGGAAATGGAAAAGATAGCTAGAAATAATATTTCATGGATTATAGGAGGAGATTTTAATGTCATTAGAAATAGAAAAGAAAAAAAAAGGGGAATGACCACCTGACCCGAGGGCACTAGCTCAATTCAATGAAGTTATCGCTAATGCTAACCTAATGGAGGTAGAATATATAGGATCAGACTTCACATTGTGTAATAACTGGAAGACCAAAGGGGCAATCTAGTCTAGACTAGACCGTATCTTATACAATCCACAATGGGTAGATAAGCTTGGAGGAATAACTGTTAAACATTTAAGTAGGACCTGCTCAGATCACATCCTGATGCTGCTGACAACTTATAAAAGTGAAATAGGATATAAAGGTTTTAGGTTTCAAAACATGTGGGGATTGCATAAAGATTTTGATAAAATTGTAAGGGGATCATGGGAACATCAGGTGGTGGGTAATCCAATGAAAATATTAGCTCAAAAATTATGAAATTTAAAACTTGCTCTCTTGAAATGGAATAAGGAGTGTTTTGGGAACATATTTAAAAATATACAAGAGGCAGATCAGAAAGTTGATTCCTTAGAAATAGAATATGAAAAAATTTCGGATGAGACCTTCAGAATGGAGCTTAGCAAAGCAAAGGCTGAACTAAGATTCAAAATGCATTTGGAAGAAATATTTTGGAAACAAAAATCGAGAATTAAATGGTTAAAAGATGGTGATAAAAACACAAAATTTTTCAACTTAATGGCAAAAATAAAAAATCAAAAGCTCAAAATAAAAGGACTACAGAACAGTAACGAGTCATGGATAGACAAGGAAGATGAAATAACACATTAATTAGAATACTGCTTTAAAAGTCACTTATGTGATTCAAATATGCGTAGCGGCCAAACCTTAATAGATAGCATAGAGAAGAAAGTTACGATAGAAGATAATAAAATGCTAGAAGAAATTCCAATAGAAGAAGAAATTAGAAAGGCAGTATTTGGTGCCAATAAAGACATTGCTCCAGGACCATATGGTTAGAATAATGGCTTCTTTCAACGTTGTTGGCCTATCATTAAAAAAGATCTTACTAAAGCAATAGCTTGGATCATTGCGGGCGCAGATATTACAAAATCATGGGCTAACTCATATATTGTATTAATTCCAAAGAAAGCGAACCTGCAAAGAGGAGAAGACTTTAGTTTATGTAATACAGTGTACAAGATACTAGCAAGACTTCTTCAAAATAGATTAAGTAGAGTTCTCCCGAATATAATCTCGATAGAGTAAGCAGGTTTTGTAAAGAATAAGCTAATGATGGAAAACATCAATCTTGCTTCAGAAAAGATAAGAGAAATAGGGGCAAAAGTTAGAGGAAATAATGTAATACTAAAACTCGACCTATCAAAAGCTTTTGATAGAGTTGAGTGGGAGACATTATGTTATATTATGAGAAAATTGAGTTTTACTGGATATTGGATAGATTGATGTATAGATGTGTTTCTAGTTTATGGGTAAAGATTCTAATCTATGGATGGACAGGTGAAGAATTTACACAGAGGCCTCAGGCAAGGGAGTCCTCTTTCTCTGTCATTATTTAATATTTATTTAGAATTATTTATTGTCAATTTGAAAGAAAAAATAAGAATGGTTTCCATCTTACCTTTTAAGTAGCCTAGACATACACCAACGCTAAGTTGCTTGGCTTATGCAGATGATGTTATTATTTTCATAAATGCTAGCAGTAGATCATTGAAAAACCTGATGACTCTCACAAAAACACTAGAGGAAGAAACAGGGAAAAATTTAAATTAAAACAAGTGCCAATTTATCATCACAAAAAAAGTTGAAAATTCTGCTCAGAAAGTTAGTAGAATTATGGGTTTCGCACAAGTAAACAGAGCGATAATTTACTTAGGGTGTCCTATAAATGAAGGGTAAAAGAAGAATATTTAACCTTCTTGGTGGAAAAAATAAAACTAAAGATTGCGAGCTGGAAAGAGAACATGCTAAGCATGGCAGGAAAAATTACATTGATCACACACATGTTAGAAAGTTCATTAGCTCATATCTTAATGGCAAGCAAGCCTCCAAAAATAATTATAAACAAGATAGAAAGGGAAATGTCTAATTTTCTATGGGGTAAAAATGAAGGGAAAATAAGCGTCACTAGAAAAAATAAAAAGAATTGTGTTATCCCAAGGATGAAACAGGTTTAGGCTTTACTAGCTTAAATGATACAGCCAATGCTTGGGCCTGCAAAAATTGGTGGAGACTGAAGAAAAAGAATAGCCTATGGGCAGCATATATAAAAGCTAGATATGATATAAGTAATAAAATACTTAGAAATCCAAATAGGGCATCCAACATTTGGAAAGTTATGCGCAAGAAGCAAAGTACAGTGGAGAAGCATTCAATTCTCACCAATTATGGGTGGAAATGGTCCTTAACCCCACATGAAAAATTTACATTAAGTAGTGCGAAGCAGCTAGTTAGAAATAGGAAAGCACAGGTAGGGATGTTCGAAAAATATGGGTAAAACATATTCCACACAAAATAAATGTTTTTATGTGGAAACTTCTCTCTAATGCCATCCTAGTGGATGAAAATATACAGAAAAAATGTATAAGACTGGCATCACACTGCGAATGCTATCAACAAGACATAGAAACTAGGGATCACTTATTTTCTACGGGGACAATAGCTAAAAAGGTATGGAATGATTTAGAAAAAGAGGCTGAATTAGAAGAACGTACATGAAGAGTTAAGGAGAGACTAAAATTCTAGGATAATAAACACAAAAAGAATAAAGTTCTTAATTGGTTAAGAGAATATGTACCAAATGTAGCAGTTTGGTGCCTGTGGAAGGCCAGAAATGCCAGCAGATTCAATGGTTGTTTAATGAACGCTAAATCTATCATAGAAGAAATTAGAAAGGAAATCTCTTTTATCTTGGTCTACAGTCCAATTAGGTTTAGGAATCTACCATTAGAAAAAGACAAGATAAAGGTATGGGGTTTAGTTACTAAAATAAAAAAATTGCCAATAATAAAAATAACTAGTTGGGAAAAGCCCCCGCTAGGTACATTAGCGATTGATACAGATGGGTGTTTCAAAAGAGGCATGGGAATGGCAGGGGGTGGAGGAGTGAAAAGAAATGATGACGGAAGAGTAATCAAGGCATCCAGAATAAAAGAAACAACTTTTTTTGCACTGCACTCATAAATAATCGCCTTGCACAAGGGATTGCTAATTTGCAAAGAAAATAACTATTCGAACTTGCAAGTGCAAGTAGACTCGAGAATTTTGGTAGAGCTAGTGGAAAACAAAATACAACTATGGAAGTTCGAATTAGAAATTAAAAAAATAAAAAATATGCTAGTAGAACTGAAAGGAGAGATAATACATATATTTAGAGAAGCAAACATGTTAGCAGATAAATTAGCGGAGGAAGGCGCTAATAAAGGCTCGCAGGAATTTGAAGAAAATAACATTCCTGAAAGATATAAAGGATTAATTAATTTGGATAGAATAGGTTATCCATATATTAGAATAAATAAGAGGTAAAATTATAAGGCTTAACAGAATAAGGTTTAAACTAGGTGGAGACATTATTTACTTGAGGGGAGTGGCAGTATTATGGTAATAAAACTTAACTTGCACTGGATTATTATATATTACTCCTCGGTCCTAAGGGGAGGCTAATGTACAGCTATATCTTATGTGGTTATAGAATTGTAGTTTATAGAATTCTGTTATGTGGTCTTGTTGTCATGTGCTGCTAGTATATGCTCTTATAGAATTGCAGTTTATATTTCAGGTTGGATTATTATATGCTTGTTATAGAATTCCAGTGTGCTACTAATATACCTACAAGGATTAGTGTTTTCATGTGTTGTAGTTTATATTTCATGTTGGATATATGCTGTATATAGATTTGAAAGTGTGTGTGTGTGGTTTAGTGCTGCTATGTGCTATTTTGGCAGATATTTCCCCGGTCATGTGGGGAGGTATTGGCAGTATTATGGTAATGAAGAGTATTCCTTTTTGAATATTAAACATTGCTTCCCATCTCTGAGGAGAGAATAACAGCATGATGACTTCTATATTACAAGTTTGTGCTGTGTTATGTTCAGAATTGCAGGTTTTGTTATATATTCTTGATGCAAAATAGTTGTCGGTGTGGCTGTTATGTCTATGGAGTTGAATCTTAGAAAAGTAGATGTCTAAGCTTGTAGAATAGTGGACCAGATAAACACGAAGTTCTCTGGCTGGAGAGGGTAGTATCTTATATCTTTCTATATGCTTTTATAAAATTGCAGTTTATATTACATGTTTGATATGCTTGTTATAGAATTGTAGTGTGTTGCTAGTATACTTACTAGGATCATGTGCTATAGTTTATATTTCATTTGATGTACATAGAATTGCAGTGTGTGTGTTGTTCAGTGCTGCTATTGGCAGATATATCCCCAGTCCTGAGGGGAGGTATTGGCAGTATTATGTTTTGTGCAGTGTTGTGTTAAGAATTGCAGGTAATGTTATATGTTCTTGATGCATAGTAGCTGTTGGTGTGGCTGTTATGTTTTTGGAGTTGAAATTTAGATAAAAGTAGATGTCCAAGCTTGCAGAATAGCGAACCGAATAAACATGAAGTTCGATGGCTGGAGAGATTATTTGGAATAGTTGGTTTAAATAGCAGAGATATAATACATTGAAGAAAAGCCCTCGCGGAGTTGGAGATAACCCAAAGAAGGGCTAGGCACTGGATCTTTTGAAGCTTAGGAGCGATGAGAAAACACTTTTTTATTTTGGTTCTCTCATGGGAGCACGAGATACAGAGGAAGAGGGGCAGTTTATGAAAGCTTGAGGAAGATGCAAAACTCGGGAATGAGTTGGGAGGAAATTCAAAGGATCTCAATAATAAAGGATATTTAATGTAGGACAAAGCTGGAATAAGAATTATTTCAGTTCAGAAGCCAGGATAGACATGACAAAAAAGAAATAAAAATGAAAAATGTTGTAATTGAAATCAAAAGAAGTCCGAAACTCAATATTTATTCTTTTTAAGTTTATGAGTAGAAAGGGTGTAAGAGGGCTAAGGGTAGATGTAGGTTGTAAAAATGGTATTCCTCCGCCAAAAGAGAGGGCTATTAATAACCTTTAAAAAAATTGATAGATAGAGATAGAGATATAGATATAAAGATACACATATTTATAGATATATTGATAAACAAATAAATAGATAGATTGGTAGAAATATTGATAGATAGTTGACAGATAGATTGATAGACAAATTGATAGATAGATCAATATAGAGATTCATAGATTGATTAATAGGTTGATTGATAAATAGATAGATAGACAAATAGACAGATAGATAGACAGATAGATAGACAGATAGATAGACGGCTAGATAGATAGACAGATAGATAGATAGATAGATAGACAGATAGATAGATAAGTCAATTTTTAGATAGATAGATAGATAGATTGTTTGATTGATTAATAGATATATTATTAGATAGATTGTTTGATTCTTTAATAGAAAAATAGTTAAATAGACAAATTGATAAATTGATTGAAAGCCATATAGATAGACAAATAGACTAATAGATAGACTAATAAATAGATAAATAGATGGATAGATAAATAGATAGACAAATAGATATAAAGATAAATAGAAAGAAAGAAATATAGAAATATAGAAAGATAGATAGATAGAAAAATAGATAGATAGATAATTAGACAAACAAATAGATAGATCAATAGATAGATCAATAGACAAATCGATGGAAAAATATATAGATAGATACATAGTCAGATTTATAATTAGATTAAAAGATAGATTTAAAGATTAAATGATAGAGAGATCGATAGTTAGATTGATAGACAAATTAATAGATAGATTGGTAAACAATTTGAGGGATAGATTGATAAATAGATTTATAGATAGATAAATATACATATATATAGTCATTTAGATAGATCGAGAGATATACAAATAGATAAAAAATTGAAAGATAGATATATAGATAGACAGACAGATAGATATTCATATAGTTAGATAAATTAAAAGAAAGATTGAATTATTAATAAATAGATAGATATATAGACAAATAGATAGATAGATAGATAGATAGATAGAAACATAGATAGATAGATAGATAGATAGATAGACAGATAGATAGATAGACAAATATATAAAAGATAGACAAATAGATAGATAGACAAATAGATTGACAGATAGAAAGATAAATATATAGATTGATAGACAAATAGATAGATAGACAAATAGATAAACATATAGATAGACAGATATACACACAAATAGACAGATAGATAGACTGACAGATAGATAAATAAATAGTTAAACAAATAAATAAACTCATAGATATATAGATAGATAGACAGATAGAGAGATAGACAAATAGATATTAAAATAAATAAAAAGATAGACATATAGTTTGATAGATTGATAGATGGATAGATAGACCGATAAATAAATAAATAAATATATAGATAGATAGTCAGAGAGAAAGAGAGACAAACTGATAGACAAACAAAATGATAGACATATAAACAAAAAGATAAATAGATAGATAGATAAATAGATAAATAGAAAGATAAACAGAAAGATAGACAGGTAGATAGACATTTAGATAGATAGATAGACAAACAGATATATAGATAGATTCATTGATAGATAGACATATAGATAAACAAATAGACAGACATATAGAGAGACATATAAACAAACTTATAGAAAAACACATTAAAAATAGATATATTGATATTTATATAGAAAAATTGACATATAGATAACAGAAAGTTAGATAGACAAATAAATAGACAAATAGATAGTCAGATAGACAAACAAAGATATATATAGATATATAGATAGATTAATAGATAGTTAGATAGATAGATAGACAAATAGATTGGTTGATAGATAGTTTGACAAATAGGCTGATAGATAGAAAGATAAATAAATAGACAGACAAACTAATTGATAGACATTCAAATAGAAAGACAGATTGATTGATTGATTGACAGATAGATAGATAAATAGATATACATATAGATAGGAAGATTGATAGATAGATTTATAGACAGATTGCTCGACATATTTATAGACATTTTGATAGATAGATAGATTAATAGATAGATTGATCGATAGATAAAGATATAGATAGATATATATATATATATATACACACACACACACGCGGATTGATTGATAGATGGATAAAAAAATCAATAGATAGATTGGTAGAAAGATTGATAGATAGATTGATAGATAGATTGATAGATAGAATGATCGATAGATTCATATAAAGATTCATAAATTGATTGATAGATTGAATTATAGACAAATTGAAAGACAAATAGATAGATAGATTGATAGACAAATATATAAATAAATAGATAGATAGATAGATAGAAAAAATTTAGATAGATATATAAATAAACATCTAGATAAATAGATAGATAAATAAAAAAACATATAGATAGATAGACAGATACATATACAGAAATTTTGATAAATTATTACAAAAATAGATAGAAAAATAGATAGATAGATGGACAAATAGATATAAAAATAAATAGATAGAAAGATAGATAAATATATAGACAAATAAATGAAAATATTAATTGATAGATAGATAGATAAAGAGATAGACAAATAGATAAATTGATAGATAGAGAGATAGTGAGATATGCACACACACAAACATAGATAGATAGATAGAGAGATAGATAGATAGAATGATAGACTTATATATAGATAGAATGATAGAATCATAGATCATTAGACAGAAAGATATATAGATAGATAGACAAATAGATAGACAGATACTCTTATAGATAGATTGATAGTCATATTGATAGATAGATTGAAAGAGAAATAAACAGACATATATATAGAAAGTTTGATAGAAAGATACATAGAAAGATAGATAACATATAAATATATAGAAAGATATAACAATAGAATATTAGATAGATAACTAGTAATATAGATAGACATAAAGATAGATAGATAGATAAACTGATAGATTGACATATTGATTGTCAAAAATTTATACAGATAGATAGGTAGATAGATATATAGATACATAGATAGACAAATATATAGACGAATAGATAGACAAATAAATAGACGAATAGATAGACATATATTTGACAGATATATATATAGATAAATAAATAGATAGACAAATATATAGACAGATAGATTGAAAAATAATTAAACAAATAGATATGTAGATAGATATATAGATAGATACATATAAAGATATACTTATATATAGATAGATAGTTATTCAAATAGATAAGACAGATAGATTGACATATAGATTGATAAATAGATAGACAGATAGAAAAATAGATAGATAGATAGATAGATAGATAGACTAATAGATAGACATAAAGAAAGTTAATTATATAGATAGATAGATAGATAAATAAATGACTGATAGATAGACATTTAGAAAGTGAATTATATAGATAGATAGATAGATAGATAGACACATAGATAGACAAATAGATAGATAAATTGATATACAAATAGATAGATAGATAGAAACATAGATAAACATATAGATAGATAGATTGATTGATAGAATTTAGATAGACAAATATATAGACTAAAGATATATAGATAGAGAGATAGTTTGACAGAAAGATAGACAGATTGATAGACAGATTGATAGATAGACAGACGGATAGATAGATAGATAAACAATTAAACAGATAGAAAGACATATAGATAGATAGAGAGAGAGAGAGAGAGAGAGAGAGAGAGATATATATATATATATATATATATATATATATATATATATATATATATATATATAGGAAGGTAGATAGATAAATAGATTGAAAGATTGTAAGACACATTTATATACAATTAATAATAGAAGATTGATAGATAGATTAAATGTAAGATAGATAGACAGATTAATATAAATATTGATAGAAAGGTATAAGGATAGATAGATAGATAGGAAAATTATTAGATAGATAGACAGATTGATAGGCAGATGGATAGATAGGTAGATAGATAAATAGATACACACACACACACACATATATATATATATATACACACATAAATAAATAGATAGATCGACAAATAGATAGATATATAGATAGATAGACAAATAGATAGATTAATAGATAGCTAGGCAGTTATATAGATTATAAATAGACATATAGAAATAAAAATATATAGACATATAGATAGATAGATAGACACATAAACAGACAGATAGATAGACCAAAAGATTGGCAAATAAATATAGACAGTTAGAGAGATAGATAGATAGACATATAGATAAATTCACAAAATGATAGACAGATATAGATAGATAGATAAATAGATAAATAGAAAAATTTACTTATAGTTAGATGGATCGTGAGTTGGATAGATAGATAGATAGATAGACAGATAGATATATGGATAGATAGATAAATAGTCAAATAGATAGATAGATAGGCAGATCGATAGTCTAATAGATAGACAAATAGATAGAGAAATATATATTCAAATAGATAGATAGATATATTGATAAATAGATTGATTGATTGATAGAAAAATAGAAAGATAGATAGACATATATGTAGATAGATATATAAATTGATTGATAGACAAATGGATAGATGGATCAATAGATAGATAGAAAGATAGTTAGATTGATAGATATACAAATAAATAGACATATTTATAGATTGATCGATAGTTAAATATTAAAAATGATAGATAAACTAATAGATAGATAGATAGACAAATAGAAAAAGAGATCGATAGATAGATAGATAGTTACATAGATATGCAAATAATTAAACAGATACATATATAATCATATTGATTTTTCAGATAGATATATAGATAGTTAGACATATAGATATACACATTGATAACTACAAAAAAATATCTATTTAGCTAAGGAAATTTAACTAGGCATAAATTTCATAGATAAATTAGCTAGGGATTAGCTAAGGTATAACAATGGATTTTTGATTTTACAATATATTAAATTTGTGATGGATTAGTGATGAAAATGTTTAACTGAAAATCTTCCATCACTAAAATTATCGTAGATATTCGCTCAAAGAAAAGATGGAAATTTAGCAATGGAATTAGAGATGAAATATCCCTAGCTAATTAGAACGAGACAAAACCCATCACTAAATAATTATCTAAATTTATTTTTTTATGATTTTATATATAATTGAAAGCGATTATTCCTTAAATATTTATTTTCTCAAAATATATGCATTTAGTTAGGGATTTTTCCCTATCTATTTGGGTTACTGATAATTTCCATCGCTAATCTTTAAAGATTTAATTTTTTTAAGCATTATTTATTTTAATATTTTATCTAATTTTCTATATTAAAGGTATGTCATGGTCTATAGATGAACGTTCCTTGAAAGATACAATCTCTTCATATAATAATAGAAATATATATTATAAATTAAAATTTTAATAAATATATAAATACGACTAAAAATTTATTTTAAATTAGACTAAAATAAGTATTTTTTTTATTATAAATGAATAAAAAATTACACAAAATTTTTTTATGAAATTTTTAATTATGATATTTAAATATTTGTATTAAAAAACATTATATAATTTATTATATAATTATAAGACTTTTTTAAATATTTTAATTAATAAATAAACATAAATAAAAATAACTACTAATAAAAAGTTAAAATAAACAATTATTTGATTAAATATAAAAATTTATAAAAATATATGAATTAATGAATAAACAAGTAAACATTTATATTATTAAAGTTAAAATTTTTTTTTATGATTATAAGAATCTTTTAAAAATATAATGACTAAAAGATTTGAAATTTTTGAATAATAAAAAAAATTCAAATTTTTCATAAAATTAAAAAAAAATAAGTTGATATTTAAAGATTAATACATATATGCTTTAATTACATCAAAAAAATTTTGATGATTTAAAAAATAAATATCTCAGTGTGTTTATTAAATGAACACTTAAATTATTCAAATTTATAATGACTAAAAGATTCAAATTTTATGCCTTTATAATTATTCCTATTATATTAATAAAAAATAAATTGAATTCTTATAAATTTATAACCATTATATATATATATATATATGAAATACTTTATTAGTATATATTATTATTTTATTTATTAATGAAATAATATCAATTATGGTTAAATAAAAATCTATTTCATTTTTTTATTTAAATTATTTATTTTTTATAATTTTAGTTTACTTTTATATTTTTGTATCTTTATTTTCTATTTATTTACATCCAATTTAGTATTTATAGTTTCCTTGTCAAAAAATGCTAAGGCATTAAGTACTTATCATTTTTTCTATCTTTCAATGACGAAGAGAGGAGAAGAAAAACGGGACTAATGGAGCAACCTACAAAATCTATCTCTTCTTGTTACCATGTAATATTATCATATCTCTTCTCCTTCGGAATGTTATATATATATATATATATCTCTCTCTCTCTCTATCAATTTAATTACCATTGGTAGATTTTGGTTGTTATAGAATATTCAGGTTTGATTTTTTTTCTCCCAATTTTCCTTCTTTTTTCTTCTATTTTTAAATATCACTTATATGATTTTCACTCTACACTAGTAATGAAACAATAAATGGTCAGTCTAAACTTTGTTCTCTTACTATTTAAATTTTTAGGGTTTTAAATATTTCAAATACAAATTGTTTGCATATTGTTTTCTGCTTCTGTAACTTAAAAAAATTATGCTTAATGTTTTTTACTTCTGTAACTTAAGAAAAAACAAACTTAATGTTTTTCAGTTATATTTTTGTTCTCCAAAAATATTATAAACAGATAATATTATATATAAACTTTTATACTTTTATATAATCGTATGACATAATATATAAATGTCTATACATTAATATATATAAACATATTACATTATATATAAACACCGATATGTTTATATAAACTTATAATGTTATATATAAATATTTATACATAAGTATTAATGTTTATAAATATCTATACAACATTTACATAAAACTATCCATTTATATAATTTTATATATAACAATTATATAACATATAAAATGTTTATACATTTTTGTAAATATTTATTAACTTATTAATTTTTATATAAATATATAATATTTATAATGTTTATATAAATGTGATATATATATTATATAAAATTTATAAAAGTGTTACATATATATAATTATATATAAATAACATTTATAAAAATATTTAAGAACAAATATTATATTTAAACACTTGTATAATTATATAATCATATACCATTATATATAAAAGTATTTATATCTATATTAATTATTATGTAAACTAATTTTATAACTATATGTATTACTAGACAAAACTATTTTTTTAACTATATAATAATTTATAACTATATGTATAATTCAATATAACTATATTTCTAACAAAATATACTATATGTATAATAATATATAACTATATATAATTGTATTTTACTAAATGTATAACTATAAAAATGTTATATATAATTATATCTTTAACTACATATACATATATATCTATATGTGAATAACTATATATAAATATTTGTATAACTATGTAACACTCTATATAATTAAATATAACTATATTTGTAACTATGTATACATATATGTATTCATATAATTAAATCTATATATTTGTTTATGATGTAGTATACATTTATGTATAACTACTTATAACTACTTGTATGAATATATCTATATATAACCATATGTTTAACTATATATAAGTCTATTTTTAACTATGTATATTATAGGTATAAAAACATATAACTATAAATAATTGTCTTTGACTATATGTATAACTAAAAAAATAGTATACATAACTATATTAAAATATATAAATAACAACATATATTCAATATATATTTTTATATATTAGTATATAAAAATATATTTTACTATACCTATACCTATAAATAACTATATGTATAAATAAATAAAATTAAAAGAAAAAATCGATATACTTACATGTATAAATATAAGTATAAATATATGTGTAAATATATGTAAAACCACATGTAATTATATTTATAATTACATGTATAACAACATACAACATTTTGTTTAACTACATGTGTATAACTATATATAAATATATGTATTACTATGTAACACTTTATATAATTAATTATAACTATATTTATAACTATGTATACATAAATGTAAATCTATATATTTGTGTATAACTTTGTATACATTTATGTATAACTGCATATACTACTTGTATGAATATATTTATATATAACTATATGATTAACTATATCTAACTATTTATAACTATATATACTAGTTATATAATAACATATAATTATAAATGGGATATTACTAATTTGTTGCACTAACTTGAAATTAAATGGCAAAAGATATAATATCAACAATATCTAAGCACATAACATTGGTTCGATATATCATACTATTGAAATAAGTGTCGTACTCTTACCTAATCCCACCCCTTGGGCCTCTAGCTCATATATGAACTTATGTATGACAAAAGATGTAATATATGATAGGTTTGTATAGAAGAAATATGTTTGTTCTTTTTTGTATTTCCTCATTCTAACACTACATTCTCTATGTGTCTCTCTCTCCCTCTATCATTCTTTCTGTGTCACTCTCTCTCTCTCTCTCTCTCTCCCTCTTTTTCTTTTTGTGTCACACACACACACACACTCTCTCTCTCTCTCCCTTGTTATTTTCTTTCTTGCAGTATTTCTTTTTTGCTTTTTCTTTTTCTCTCTCTGTCTCTCTCTCTATCTCTCTCCCTTCTCTCTCTCTCCTTCTCTCTCTCCCTCTATCTCTCTCCCCCCTTTCTCTCTTTCTCTCTCTTCCCCATTTCTCTCTCTTTCTCTCCCTCCTTTCTCTCTCTCAACAAAGAAGTGCAGACATAACTATTGCACCGGCATTCCAAGAAGATGACATAAATAATATTGAGCATGTGCATGTAGATGATGATCTAGTAAATTTATGTGACTCAAATGGTGGCCTAATATAAATTGGTGATGATAAATTTCTATCAGAAGATGAGTTGGAACTCCCATCAAAATCAGAAGAAATGTCAAAAGATCAATTAGAGAATGATAATTATGCCGATAATTAAATTGGTATAATTGTATTATAATATTAAACTATCATAAACTTTCAATATTTTGATGAAATCTATAGGTGTGTATTATTATAAAATGCATGGTTCTTCATCATATCTCTATTATTTGTTGTATGTTTTTATTTTTTGTGTATTATTATAAAATGCATGGTTCTTCATCATATCTCTATTATTTGTTGTATGTTTTTATTTTTTGTATAGTAGATGACACCTAAAGGATGTGGCCATGGTGGAGGTGGACAAGACGTATAATGGACCAAATTTATCTAGTATTTTATACCATGTTGCAAATTAATTATCATCTCATACCCACCATATCCAGACTTAAACATCACAAACATCATCTCCATTTTTATCGCCATCACCATCATTGACACCTTTACTATCACCTTTATTAGATATAAGCCCACCACCCATTGTCCTTCCTACAAACACTTTTGATCCATCACCATCTTATACACTACATTTTACACCGATAGTTACCTCATTAATAAAAGCATCGATGTCATTAAATGCTGTGCCTTCTTCTGCATTCAGTGTTAAGTTAGTAATTGAGATTGTGGATGAGAGGTATAAGAAATATCTAAATATTACTAGTATAGAATATTATGATGATCCTGTTAATAATTTTTTGATATATAGTTATGATTTGCTTTTTTTTCAATGTTATTTATCTATCTGTATAGTTTTATTTTATCTCTCAAGTGTTCGGTTATAATTACAAAGTCTTTCAAGAATATTGTTGATTCTAAAACATTATCATGGAATAAAGTTTCTGAATCGACAAAAGAGTCTAATTTTAATGACTTCGGGTAAAAATAATGAAACAAAAGCATTGAAAATTAAGTATCTACTTAGTTGACTATTATGTTGGTTTTTATTCAAGTAGCAAATAATTATGTCCTTGTTATTAATATAATTTTTTTTGTGATATTTCTATATATAGAATAAATGCACATGGGCACTCAAATTTGATGGAAAGATAAAGTCATTATGAGAGAGCAAAACTGTTGAATGCTATTCTGATTTTGTCCATAAATTGAAGAATATAAAAGAAAGAGCTAAATTTATATTCGAGTATGACTGGTCCGAGTGGCTTACGTATTGGGAGGAGCTAGATGTTAAAAAATCATAGATTACCAACAAAAATTAATTAACTGGGGTAGCCCGACTAGGTACAGAAATTTCTAGCCACACAGGAGGGTCGAAGTCGAGCATTGAGCATGCTCGAGATTTAGTATAATTTTATAATTTTTATTATTTATATATATTTAGTGGTCTAATAGTCTAAATAAATTTAATCAATGCATGGTTTTATTAATTTTGTTAAATTTTTTATCATTTGTTATTTTATGACTTAATAAATACATACTCGTGAGTCGAGATCCTAATTTTTATGAGATTTTCAGAAAGATACATGTGAAAAAGCAAATGGTCAGTTTGTTGACAGCAAGTCTCAGATGATTGCTATAAGAATCTATTATATTAATAAAATATAATAGTACCACATTAAATTTTGAAAGTTGTTTGGAATGCAAAATATAAAACAATTTTATGTATATCTATAATAGTATTTTTAACTATTTTATCACAAAAATTAATGGAGGAATGTGTGACAACTGCTTCTCAACAAGTTGAGGGTTCTATGGATCTTCAACAATTGACTATGATTCTATCTATTTAGAGACCATAAGAGGTCATAAGAAGCAAGGAGTGTACCATGCCATGCTTGGCCCATCATGGTTCTGTGAGGACAAGCCTGGCATGGACCCCTGGCCCAAAATCCACGGGATTCGGCCTAGTTCGGCCTGGTTCGGGACATGCCAAAACCCAATTTTTTTTAAAAAAGTATGGATTCACGACATGCCTCCATGCCACCTCCACCCTTTAATGGCTCGACTAGCTTTGCCCATTGGATGTCGGCTCACCGTGACCACACTCAGTGTGTGGTTACATCTGACATGCCCCTAAGCCAGGCCCTCATGCGGTGCTTGGCACGGCACGTGGGCCATGTTTCATCGGCCTGGGTGGGCACGACCAGTGCCGAGGGTGTGCCCAGAACAGGCCCGTGCACAGCATAGTAGCATGCCATGTTGGCCTAGGGACAGCCAAATCATGTTGTGCCTCGTGCAGGGTCGGGCCGGCCTAGCCTATTTGACACCTCTAATCTATCTATCTATCATTTTGTTAGTCTCTCTATCTATTTATTTTTCTATCTATCTGTATATATATTTGTCAATATATCTGTCTACCTATTAATATATCTATCTATATGTCTATCTATCTTTTTATTTATCTATATGTCTATGTATTTCTTTATCTATCTATCTATCTATAAATATGTTTATCATTCTTTATATCTATCTATATATCTATCTGTCAAACTATCCATTTATCTTTCTTTTTATCTATTTCTCTATCATTCTATCTATTTATCTATCTATCTATCTGTCTATCTGTCTGTATGTATATCAATCTATCAATCTATCTTTGTCTCTATCTATCTATCTATCTAAATATCTATCTATTTATCAATATGTTGGTCTAGATATCTATATATCTATCTATATGTGTGTCTATCTATCTATCTTTCCATCTATCTATTTATATGTTTATCAATCTGTCAATCTTTTTGTTTATTTATCTATCTATATTTTTATCTATCTATCTATTTATTTACTTGTCTATCAGAATGTCTATTTATCACATTATCAATCTATCTATTTATCTTTCTATCTATCTATTTTGTCATGTATCTTTCTATCTATCTATTTGTCTATCTATCTCTCTATGTATCTATCTATCTATCGATTTGTATATCAATATACCTATCAATCTATCTATCAATCTCTCTATAAATATGTCTATCAATCTATCTATGAATCTATTTTTCAATTGGTCTATCAATATATCTATCAATGTGTATATAAATCAATCTCTTTATAGATCTATCATTTTGTCTATATATCTATCTATCTATACAACTTTTTATTTGTATATATATTTGCCTATATACCAATCTATCTATTATTAGATGTATATATATGTATATCTATATGTCTATCTATCTATCTATTTATCTATCGATTTGTTTATATAATTGTCTATCTATATATCTGATTGTCTAACTATCAGTATATCAATCTGTCTGTCTATTTGTCTAATTATTTGTCTATCTATATGTCTATATATATGTCTATCTTTTTATCTATATTCTATTTATATATTTGTCTATTTATCTATCTATTTATCTGGGTATCTATTTGTCTATCTATCTATCTATTATATATCTATCTATCATTCTATATATCTAGTTATTTATCTATTTGTCCATCTCTCAATTTTAATCTATCTATTTACTTGTCTAATAATCTATATATCTATCTATCTATGTATCTTTCTTTCTATTTGCCTATCTTTTTTTCTATCTATATGTCAATAAATCTATCTATCTATTTGTCTATAAATCTATCTATCTATCTATCTGACTACCTATCTGTCTATCAATAAGACTATCAATCTTTCTATCAAATTATCTATCTAGCTATATATCTATCTAACAATCTATCTATCAATCTATATAAATATCAATCTAATATCATTTTATCTGTCTATCTATCTTTCAATCTAATTATCTATCTATATGTCTATCTATCTTTCAATCTAATTATCTATCTATCTATCTATCTATCAATTTGCCTATCTATCTATCTATTAGTCTATCTATCTATATATCTGTATATCTTTTTGTCTATTTATCTTCTATCTATCTATATATCTATCTATCTAACTATCTATGTATTTGCCTACCTATCTATCTATCAATCTATCTTTTAGTCTATCTATCTATCTATCTTTCTATCTATTTAACTATTTGTCTATCTATCTATCTATTTGTTTGTCTGTATGTCTGTCTATCTATCTATTTATTTATCTATCTATCTGTCTATTTGTCTATCTATCTATCTATCTATTTATCTATTTATTTATCTGTCTGTCTGTCTATCTATTTTTCAGTCTATCTATCAGTCTATTTATCTATCTATCTGTCTGTCTGGATATCTATCTATTGAAATGTCGATATATCTATCTATCATTATATTTTTCTATTTATCTTTCTTTCTATATATCTATAAATTTATTTTACTATCATTTTCTCTATCTATCTATATATCTATATGTCTATCTATCTATCTATCTATCTATCTATATATCTATCTATCTATATATTTATTTGTCAATCTATCTTTCAATCTATCTTTCTATTGATGTATCTGACTGTCTATATGTTTATCTATCATTCTATCAATTTCTCTATCAATCAATCTATCAATTTGTTTATCAATCTGCCTATTAATCTATCTATCATTCTATCTATATATTTGTCTATCTATATATCTATCTATCTACCTATCTGTCAATCTATCTGTCTTTCTTTGTGTCTATCTATCTATCTATCTATCTATCTATCAGTCTTTCTATTTATCTATTTATCTATATGTCTATCTATTATCACTCTATCTATCTATGTATTTGGCTATCTATCTATCTATCTGTGTATTTATTTGTCTATCTAGCTATCTATCTATCTATAAATATATCACTTTATCTATCTACCGATCTAACTTTCTATCTATATCTTTATCTATCTATCTATCTGGCTATCTATTAGTCTATCTATCTATCTATCTATTTATTTATTTGTCTATTTTTTGTCCATCTCTCTATCTTTATACATATTTTTGTATAAATCAATCTATCTATATATCTATTTATCTATCTATCTATCAATTTATATATATCTTTATCTATCTATCTAATAATCTTTCAAACTATCTATCTATCTATGTATCTATTAGTCGATATATGTCTAAATAACTTTCTGTCTATCTTTTTGTCTATCTATCGGTGAATAAATAATTTTATTAATCTTTCTATAAATTAGTCTATCAATCAATAAATCTATCTGTCTATAATTCTTTTAATCAATCTATCTTTCTATATGTCTATCAATCTGTCTATCAATCTATCTATCACTCTATTTATCTATATATCTATCTAATTATCTGTCTATCAATTTGGCTATCTACATGTCTATCAAAGTGTCAATTAATCTATATATCAATTTATTTATAAATCTTTATATCATTCAATTATATATGAATATATATATATATATATCAAAAATGCTTATCTATCTTTCTATGTAATTGCATGTCTATCTATTTTCTATCTATCTATTTTATATCTATCTATCTTTCTATTTATCTATCATTCTATATATCTATCTGTTAATCTTTTAATCTATCAATTAGTATATCTATCAATCTATATATTTGTATATCTATCTGTATATTTATCTATGTATTTCTCTCTCTCTCTCTCTCTCTTTCTATCTATCTGTATATTTATTTGTCTATCTATTTATCTATCTATTTTTGTGTCAATCTATCTCACTATCTAATTATCTACCTATTTGTCTATCTATCTGTTTATCAATATGTCTATCAATTTGTCTAGCAATCTGTCTATAAATCTTTGTATTAATCTATCTATCTATCTATGTGGCATTCTATCTGTCTATATATATATAAATATGTACGTCTATCTATCTATCTATCTTTTTATCTAACTATCTTTCTATCTATATATCTATCTACCTTTCTAACTATTTATCTATAAATTTGTCTATCAATCTATCTATGTATCTATGTATCTTTCTATCTATATATCATCTCTATTTGTTTATCTATTTATCTATCTATGTGTCTATCTATCTATCTACATATCTTTCTATCTAACTATCTATCTATCTATTTATCTATATATCTATCTATCTTTCTGTCAATCTATTTCTCTTTATATCTGTCTATCTTATTATCTATATATATGTTTATCTATCTACCAATCTATCAGTCTATTTATCTATCTATTTATCTATCTTCGTATCTATCTGTCTATTTATCTATCTAAATTTCTTTCTATCTATCTTTCTATCTATCTATTTATCATTCTATATATATATATATATATATATATATATATATCTTTATCTATTTGTCCAAAATGTGTTTAACACTCTATCTATATATCTATTTATCTATCTTTCTATTTTTCTATCTTTTTATTTTTCAATCTATCTATAAATTTATATTCTAATCTATCTATTAATATGTCTATCAATCTTTTAATCAATCTATCTATAAATCTATTTATCTATCTATCAATATATCTATCTATTTATCAATTTGTTTATAAATATATATATCTGTCTGTCTATCTATTTATTTATCTATATGTCTATCTATCTATTTATCGACCTATATATCTAATTGTCTATCTATCTATCTAGCTATCTATATTTCGATCTATATATCTAACAATCTTATTGTATATCTATCTTTCCTTCAATCTCTTTATCAATCTGTCTATCAATCTATATATATATATCTATCTATCTATCTATCTGTCTATCTATATAACTATCTATTTTTCTTTCTATTTTTCTATTTAACTGCCTATGTATTTTTATATCTATCAATCTATTTATCAATCAGTCAATCAATAAATCAATCTAACTGTCAATCAATCTATCTATCTATCTAATTATTTATCTATCTATCTTTTTATCTGTCTATCTATCAATCAATCTATATATATATATCTTTATCTCTCTATCTAATAATCTATCTAACTATCAAATTATCTATTTATCTATCTTTCTATCTATTTATCTATCTATCTAAATATCTATATGTCTTTCTATATGTCTATCTTTTTTACTATATATCTTTCATTCTATCTTTCTATCAATATGTTTATAAATCTTTATCAATCTATCTATCAAACTTTTTATTAATCAATCAATCTATCTATCTATCTACCAATTAATCGATTAATCTATCTATCTATCTTATTATCTATTTGTCTACTTATCTATTTTTCATTCAATCTCATATTAATCTATTTATTAAACTATTAATAATCAATCAATCTATATATCTATTTATCTATCAATTTCTTTATTTATCTAACTATTTATCAGTATATATATCTTTCATTCTATCTATCTATCTTTTAGTCTTTATATATATCTATCTATCAATCAATTTGTATATCTATCTATCTATCTGTCAATCAAACAATCATTCTATATGTCTGTCTATTTATCTATCTATCAATCTATCTATCTATCTATCTATCACTTCTATCTATCTATCTATTTATCTATATATCTATTTATCTATCTTTCTATTTGTTTATCTGTCTGTCAATCTGTATATTTATTTTTCTATCTTTCTATAAATAAATCTATCTATTTGTCTATCTATCTATCTTTATATCTATTTATCTTTCAATTTGTCTGACTATCTATCTATCTACCTACCTATCTATATATCAGTATATTGATCTATTTGTCTATCTTTATGTCTTTATATTTGCATATCTATCTATCTATCAATTTTTATCTATCTATCTATATATATCTATATGTCTATCTATTTGTCTATCTATCTGTATATCTTTTATCTATCTATCTATATATTTGTCTATCTATCTATATATCAATCTATCTATCAATTTATCTATATGTATATCTATTTATCTATTTATCTATCTTTCTATTTATCTATATTTCTAACAATCTCTTTGTAAGTCTATCTATCAATCTATTTATTAATCTATCTATTAATCTATCTATCATTCTATCTATCTATTTGTCTTTCAATCTATCTACATATCTTTCTATCAATCTATCTGTCTACCTATCTATATATTAATATGTCTATCTCTCTATCTATCTGTTTATCTATTTGTCTATATATCTATCTATCTATCAGTCTATCAGTCTATCTATCTATTTATATATTTATCTATCTTTTTCTCTTTATCTATTTATCTATTTATCTATATATATATGTCTATCTATATATATCTCTATCAATCTAATCTCTCTGTCTATCTATCTTTCTATCTATCTTTCTGTCGATATATTTGTCTATCTACCAGTCTATCAATTTGTTTATAAATTTATTTATCTATCTATCATTATATTTTTCAATCTTTTTAAGAATCTATTTATCTATCTATCTGTCTATCAATCTGTCTATCTATCTATCAATCTATCTCTCTATCTATTTATCTACTTATTTATCTATCATTTGTCTATCTATGTTTCTATCAATCTGTCAATCTATCATTCTATCTAACTATATATCTACATATCTATTTTTCTATCTATTTGTCTTTCTAACTATCTATCTATTGATTTATCTATCTATCACTCTTTTTATTTATATATATATATTTATATATTTATATTTATCTATTTGTCTATCTATCAGTTAATCATTCTATTTGTATATCTATCTATCTATCTATTTTCTATCTATCTGGCATTCTATCTATCAGTATATATATCTTTCTATCAATATGGAAATCTAGCTGTCTATCTATTTGTCTGTCTATCTATCTATCTATTTGTCCATCTATTTATTGATCGGTCTATCTATCTATCAATCTATCTATTTGTTTATCTATTTGTCTATCTTTCTATCTATCAATCTATCTATCAGTCTATCTATCTGTATATTAATTTGTCTATCAATCTCTCTATTTGTATATCTTTCTAACTATCTATCTATCTATTTGTCTAACTATTTGCCTATCGCTCTATTTATCTATATGTCTATCTATCTTTTTATCTATTTGTCTATCTATCTTTTTATCTATTTGTCTATCTATCTATCTATTTGTTTGTCTATCTATCTATTGACATATCTATCTATCAACCTATTTATTTGTCTATATATATGTCTATCTATATTTTTATCTTCCTATCTTTTAATTTGTCTATCTATTTATCTAACTATCTATCTGTCTATCTATCTCTCTATCTATTTGTATTTCTATATGTCTATCTATGTGTCTATCTATCTTTCTATCAATCAACTATCTATCTGGCTATTAATCTGTCTATCAATTTGTCTATCAATCTATCAATTTAATCTATCTTTCTATATGTCTATCTATCTAACTATCAATCATTCAATCAATTTATCTATTTTTCTATCTATATATCTATCAATGTATTTGTCTATCTATCTATATAGCTATATGCACTACAAGAAAATATCAATTTAGCTATGGAAAATTTTCTAGGGATATAATTCTAACCTAATTAGCGAGGGATTAGATAGGGAATAACAAAAAATTTTTGATTTTACATTAAATTAAAATTTTGCAATAGATTAGTGATCGATTAGTCATGGAAATGTTCGATTGAAAATATTTTGTTACTAATATTTTCATATATTTCTATACAAAAAAAAGCATGGAATTTAGCGATGTATTTAGTGATGGTATATCCCTAGCTAATTAGATCGAGACAAAATCCATCACTAAATAATTATCAATTTTTTTTTTATTTTTTATATTTTATTACAAGTGATTATTTCTTAAATTTTATTTTTCACAAAATATATCCATTTAGTTAGAGATTTTTCCCTAACTCTTTGGGATGGGGATAATTTTCATCACAATTTAATGATTTAATTTTTTATATGTTATTTGTTTTAATATATTCTTTAATTTTGTATATTAAAGGTACATATTCAATGGTCTATTGATGAGTGATCCTTGAAATACACATTCTACTCTTATATTTATAAAAATTGGTTATTATAAACAAATAATTTAAAAAATATATAAATACAAAAAATTTAATATTAATAAAGACTAAAATGACTATTAATAAATGCTACAATAACTATTAATAAAGATTACAAAAAAATTAAATTATTAATTCTATAATTTTTAAAAATTTTAAAGATATTTTAAAAAATAAATGAACATATATTAATATTTCTACTAATAAAAAGATAAAATAATTCATTGTATATTAAAATATAATAATTAACGAAAAAACTAGTAAATAGTAATATTATTTTAACTATAAAAAATAGTTTTATGCCTAAAAGAATTTTTTTAAAAAATAGTTACTAAATAATTTGAAAATTTTAAATTATAAAAAAAATTACTAATTTTTTATAATATTTAAATGAAAATAACTTGATATTTAAAGATAAATATAGAGACATTCACCACTATTTGAAATTTATAAGAACTATATAATCGAGTTAAATTTATCTCTTAAGTACCCCCAATCTGAGCTGATCTTTAGAGCCAAAAACATGTTTTTATCTCTAAAGATCATCATGACTAGGTACAGTATTGTCTAGCCACACAGGAGGGACAAAGTCAAGCATTGAGCATGCTCAAAATTTGGTTCAATTTTAAAATTTAAAATATTTATATATTTAGTGGTTATCCTAATAGTCTAAATAAATCAAATCTATGCATAGTTTTATTAATTTTGTTAAAATTTTTTAACACTTGTTATTTTTTAACTTAATAAATACATACTATAGGCTGGAGATTTGGGTCGTGATCTCAATTTTTATGAGATTTTCAGGAAGATGGATGTAAAGAAAAATGATTATCAGTTTGTTGACAAAAAGTCTCAGATGATTACTATAAGAATCTATTATATTAATAAAATTGTATGATACTATAGTAAATTTTGAAAGTTGTTTAGAATACAAAACATTAAATTTTTTTTATGTATATCTAGAATATTATTTTTCTTTATTTTATCACAAGAATTCATGGAGGAATGTGTGACAGTTGCTTCTCAACAAGTTGAGGGTTCTATGGATCTTCAAACAATTGACTATGATCCTATCTATTTGAAGACCATAGAAGGTCATAAGAAGTAGTGAGTGTACGTCATCGACTTGAAGAGACTGGCATTTTGTTGTAGTAGTCATGCTTCTAATTTATCTGTCACAACAATAGTGGATGAGGTAGTCGAACAACAAGTAATAGAAACAAATAAAGTTTTGAAGTTATGTAGACCAAAATGAAAGAGAAGGATGAGCAGATATCTCATTTGAAGGAATAAATGTAGAAAATAAATATGATATATTTGAGCAGACTAGACATTCGAAGGAAGAAATGCAAGAAATTAAAGAAATGAATGATGAGATGAAAGAAATTAAGAATTTAATATAATAGTAGATGTACTATATGGAGTCACAGTTTGTGGCATTGATACGACATATAACATTTCAAAATCCAACTACAAACCATGTAGGAGAGGCTAGCACAAATGTACCAACTAATAATAAGGATAATTTTGTATCATAATTATTTCTGAATTATTTTTGATTTTTGTCTATGTATAGCTAAACAAGATGAGATTTTTTTTGGAGGTATCATTTTTCTTTATCCTGGTTTTGTTATTTGCTTTGCCGATTAACCTAATCATGAATCTTTGTAGGACATTTGATGTGAGAGGCATAGAAAAATTCTGATTCAAAGCCTTTAGAAATTGCCACAGTCCTTCCTATGGATGGGTCCTATCTTTACCAATCTCAGCATGATCAAAGAAGGCTAAGCTTCTATTATCTTTAATATTACTGAAACATTTTATTTTTGCACTCTCTCTCTCTCTAAACATCATTACTGGCCATCTTTTAGATATTTGTTGAAGTTGTATGACTATCAACTCAGATTCGTGTTTTTTATGTTTATAATTACTATTTTTATATATCTATGAATATGTTTGTGTGTACCCAAATATTCTTGGTAGAGTTTTAGCCTATTATAGGTATATAAAAGGTTTGGCTTGTCCTCTTGTGCTAGGAATAGCACGTTAGCTTCTGAAGTTGTGAGATGAACACAAAAATTCTAGTCCCACGTAGACATAGGTTTGTTATTGACACTCTTATTTCGTGCAGATCTGTACTGTCACTATTTAGATCTATGACTACTTTTTATTGGTCATTGGTAGAATTAAACTTTTGAATTGTTAATTTCCATAATGATTGCTAATGAAATTCAATTAAATGTGTTTGTTCAGCTTCTTCTCCCCCTCTTGCATGTTCATAGTGTCATGGATGACAATGAGCTGAACATGAGGAACCATGGCTATCAATGGGGTTGTGGTGTATGCAAATCCGCATGCTGCACAACTAGCAGATAGATGTATCCCCTGTCGATGAGCATGAAAAGGAGAGGAGTGAGAATAGCTGGGAGGAAGGTGAGTCAAGATGCCTTGCTATATGAAGTTTGCAAATTTTATAGATATTTGCTTTTTTTAATATTTGGAAGACAAAACATCTAATTTTTGACGTTTTGTTCCTTTTATTTTCTTTGCATGTGTATTGTTTTTATGGAGTGCATATTGAATTGTTCGGTAGTTACGTTGACGCATACAATGAAGTGATGGCCCTTACTTCGAAGAAAGTGAGGAACCATATGGAAGCAGAAGCTACAGGGTTGATGGACTAATACAATGAAGCTAAGCAATCAAAATCATGGGTGCAACCACACAGAGAGGGAAAGAAACATTCTAAAAAAACCCACATGGGAGCATGGTGCCGTAGTGGGTGGCGGGGTAGAGCTACCCCTTTATAGGCCTTGGGAGTAGAAGAGTTCAGGTTGCGGGGAGGCAATGTGCGAACTTTGATGCGCCAAGCCTAGCTTGTCGCTTGTCTTCCAAGTTTTCCACTAAGAGTTTTTAGATATATTTTAAAAAATTAAAATAATATTTGCATTTCTTATTAATGTTGATAGTGATGTTTTGTGTCTTCTTTGTGAAGTATAAATGGGATAATACTTTACCTCCTATTCTATATCTATATCTATACTTTCTATTCTATATCTATATAAGACATCCATATATATATTGTAGTGCATATGTATATATTTTATAGTATATATGTACATATATACTTAGTATATGTACATATACACTATAATATTATATATACATATATACTATATATAACTATCTTATTGATGAACATGATGTTTGTGATATTGCTTATGTTTTGCTGGGTGTCATATTATCTACTTTATCAATTGATACGTTGTTCTATTGATAGCTTTTGGAGGAAGAATTAGCATGTCTTACACATTGAGGCAAGCCTAGCACACAGAGGTACACTTCGAGGGTGTAATAGAGATTATTCATCTTGTGAGTTGCCCTAATAAAAATAACATGTTATATAAGGGCATTGTTTGTATGAGGTTATTCAGCAAGTGTATTATATTTATTTTATGTTGTGTGCTTTAATGTTTTACATGGTATCAAAAGCAACCACAAGGAAAGCTAAACTCTAGGGGGGTGTGTGTTGGAAAGAGCTGTAAACCCCTAGAAGGAGTGCATCCACTATGCACTAGCTACCACGATTACCCATGCATTGTGTGCTATGCAAATCTTTGCATGCTCACTGTATGTTATCAAAACCATCGCACTCCCACTGTGTGTTATTGAAATCATTGCTCACAAGGTTTAAGCCTCGATTCCAACTACATCAATGCCATATGTACCCCATAGGGGCTGGATGTTTCTGAATCTGAATTTTATGAGCCGGATCAGATGCTCTAAGACCTCAAATACAAGCAAGAGGCAAGTTGTTGATTTCTCAATGAGTTCGTAACAGGCTTGGCATAGCATTGAGTTGTGAAAGTTTTTGTTTTTTTTTGTTTTTTTTGTTTTTTTTGTTTTCTTTTGTTTTTAATTTGATTTGGTTGCTTGGATAGGGTGTTGACCCTTCTTATCAAGGTGAACCAGATTACATCATGACAAATTGAATGCATTGAAACTATGAAGCTGTGCAGAGAAGCTGGATGGGCTATTATAATGGAAATGGAGTGCAGGTAAGACATCTACTCGAACATAATGATAGGTGATTTGACAAGCATCCTGAAGAAGTATATTTGGTATTCTTGTTGATTGAACTCATGTTCTTATAGTTAGAGTAATGTTTGTTCAAAATATTATTGAGATAATATTTCGTTGATGATGATAATGAGAGGTTAAAAGAAAATTTCTATGAAGTAGTAATCAAGTTTTCTTATTTGAGACAATTTTTGTGTACACGAGATATTCATAGATTTTTGCTTTCATGAATGATATTAATACTAGTTTTTAATTTCTTGTGCATCAAAGCAAGATTAACTATTCATGCTTACAACAATCAAATATTCTTTCAAATGGTCATTTATTTTTCATAAAAAAAGTTTTCTTACAGTTTTCTCAAGCACAAAATATAATAATAAATTTTAGATCACGTCGGATATATAGATTAGAAAAAACATTTGATTTTTGGTAATGACCATTTTCATGCATCAATAGTTCAGTTCAACTAGAAAGGTGTAATATATGGACAAGATAAAGAAATATGAAAAGATAGGAAAATAGTGTGTGCATGTGTGTATGCACGTGTGTGTATTTGGACATATATAATTATTCTATATTCATGATGTATGCATGTATTTTGCATAAATACATGCCTATGCATTTTTAAGTAAATATAGATAAATATCTGATGCATACGTGCAATTTATCACCGTTCATTAATTTTTTTATTACTGAATATTGGATACCATCCTCGTTAATCCCAAGCCTTTTCTTAACAATTTGACTGGGAAGACGGTCATTGTAAAACTCAAGTGGGGAATGGAATTCAAAGGTGAGCAACCTTGTGTTCTTTTCCTGTGAATTGCATTTTTTTCTCATTTTTTTCTCATTTTTTTCTCATTTTTTTCTATGCTTTCTTTTAGGTTTCCTTGCTTTGGTGGATTCCTATATGAACCTACTAGTGTGCAAAAATTCAATACCATGCAGCATGTTGTATTTCAAATTTCATTTCTATTTTGTTTGGCACTTTCTAATAAGTTTTGTATGGAAATAATACATTTTAAATAAAAAATTCAAAATATAATGCTAGTTTGAAAAATATTACCAAATTAATATGTCTGGAAACAACGTGACAAGTTGTGTCGTTGTAAATGATGGTGATTGCCACCATATTGAATTTCAAAAATCAAAGGTGACATTGTGAATGCCGGCTATTAAATTTTAAAAATTTTAAAATGCAGGCATTGGGAATAATGGGAGTGTGTGGAATCCAACTTAGTGAAAAACACAGTTAAACAAACTATATCCATAGATATTTGTTCCATAAGTACATTCACAGCCATGGCTGCCACAGCAAATATCACTCCAGTTCCTGGGAATTCATAAGAATCCATAAAACCTTTCACCATAGCCAACTCTTCTCCTCCTTCATTTCTTTCTTTCGGTCAATTTGAACAATTAGGGAAGAACTTAAGCTCGCCATTAGAAACACTGACAAAGACCAAAAATGTAATGAGGGTTTTACATGTGATGGAGATGAAGAAAAGAAACAACGTGATTAAGGGAGAGTGTGTGGAAAGCATAGAGAGTGTAGTAAGAGGAGTGAGGGAGAAAATAGAAATGGGTTAGATTAGTAACATTCCCTCTTTTCTTTTTAAGGAAACATTCAAAAGTAGATGTTGACCAGAAATTTATGGAGCTTAAGTGCATCAAAGATGGTTATTCAAGTACATTATCACAGAGATGCAAAGTCTAATCTACGGAATAGGTGGCAAGGCTGGAAAAGTATGGCTCATGGGAATCCCCACATTCGAAACTTACATCAAGTGTAATGTAAGCTTTCCCTCTTTAGAGATTATTTGGGAACTTTATCCGGTCATTGTTCCAGTTGTAAGCCTAAATCTTAGCCTCAATCTCAACTGGCAAAATGATTCTTTTTTTTTTTACTTTTTTTTCTCAATTTCTCTAGTGCGATATATCAATCGCATATGCTACCCATCAATGACTCAACAATGCACCCACAAAGGCACGCACAAACACATACACCCATACTCTATTAATATGTACCATCATGTCAACTATTACATATAAGTGTGCATAAACACTTCATATTTCACTAGTTGTGCATTTGACGAAGTTTTAAAAAATAAGAAAAATGGGTGGAGCAAAACATCTACATGTGAGAGTGGCTCTGGCTAGAAAAATATTGAATCTGGATTACTTACAAAAAGCACAACGTGCAGCTCCAATTGCTCCATTAACCTCGTCAAAGAAACTCAAGTTTGAAACGATGAGTTCATTTCAGCAGGTTATGCTTGCTCGAGTTTATTGTCGTGGCTCTAGCAGTGTAAAGATAAAAAGAGGGTCAATGATAAGGTACCTATTTGTTTTATTAAATATGAAATATGGCCTTGTCATACTTGAATGTATCTATATCCTTGTCTTTCTATTAAATGATTTGTTTTTTTTTCGTTAATGATGATTTAGCATGAGCATGTCAACTTCAACAAATCAAGGGATTCTTGCCACAAGTGGCTTCTCCATTTCAATCCAGAGAAAATCATCAAGTTAAATTCATTTTCTTCATCTTCAGTTTATGTATCATATCTTGATCAAACCACCAACTTAACTTGGACACTCACTTAGAAATCTATATGGCCAAGATGCAATATTGAAAGTAGAAACGAATCCAAACTTTATCTTGTGTCAAACCCGAATTCAAGCCCGAATTTTTCATCATCAAGCGAGGCAGACATTGATGAAAATCTTGATTTTTAAAATTCAATAACATGGCAATGACTATCATTAACAATGATGCCTATTGCCATGCTATTTCCAAATGCACTATTTTGGTAATATTTTTCAAACAAGCATCATATTTTGGAATTTTTATTTAAAATGTATTATTTCCATACAAAACCCTTTTTAACTTTCTTATAATTAACCATGGACTGATACGTGAAGCTGAGCAACACAGAAGAATATGTTGATGGATAGTTCACTAGAAATCTTGGGGAAATCTTAATTCGGTAATTTAAAAATAAGCTCATGATTATCTCGTTGTATGAAATTTCTTGCAAATGGTAGTTGGAGTTGCATGCACTAGTATATCTATTTATCAGCGACATTGTGATGTGTTCTTTATTTGTTTGTAAAATATAGTATGTTATTCTCCATGTGCAGGTGTAACAATGTTCACTATCTATATGAAGTACCAAAGGACAAAGAACTAGAATATGCTGACCATACCTGAAAACCCTATATGTGTGCTTTTAGGCCCTTGATTATTTCCTTTGGTTGACTTTGTTGGTATGTGTATTAGCATGAAAGTACATGTGTCTAAGTTTACACATACACACACATGCACATACATACATGCACAAGCATACATACATGAAACTGATCGTAAGGTTAAAAAAAGTGTTGTTGGAAGAGCAGCTAGATACAAAAAGGGCATTAGCAGATAAAAGGAAGGAGTTGGAGGTGGAGAGGAAATACAGACTAGAACTAAAGGAAGCAATGCTGATGGCCATGGAGGGACATGCTCGGGTGCTAGAGTAGTATGTAGATATTGAGGAGGTGGGGGAGAGAAAGCAACATAAATTTCACAGACAGATTATACTTTATGCACTGTCATTAGATACATTGATGAAGAATAAGATATAATCAAATTTTGTTGTGTTTCTATTTTAACTATGTAACAAATTATATAAAAATATTTTATTAATTGATTTTATTTTTTGTTAATTATAAACAATGGTTTATAGTTTATGTTTTTATAAAAATATGTAATTAAATTTTATGTAAGAAATTAAAAATGTGAAAATAATCTTGGAATGAAAATAACTAGAGATTTTTCCCTCACTAATTTAGCTAGAGATTTTTCCCTCGATAATTTAGCTAGGGAATTATCTCTTGCTAATTTTGATAAAGAAACTATGTACTCTTTAATTTTTGTGACAAACACATTGGATTAGAGGTGTCAAATGGCATGATTCGTGCCTTGCCTAGCCCGGCACGGCACTCGAATTGTCCATGCCCATGCCATATCATGCCAAGTCAAACCAGGCCTCATGTTGTGCTTGGCCAAACATGGTACTGTCGCCTAGTTGGCTCAGTACCTCGGCACGAGCTGAGGTACCAATACCGTACTACCCCATCGGGCCGAGGCTCAGCCTGACTAATCTGGAAACTGAGTGGGCCCAAATCTAAACCAACCCCAACCCCAAAGGCCTATTATAGGCTTACGGCCAACAGGCCAAATATTTAAAAAAAAATATTTGAAATTTAGCCGTTGGATTTTGCCTCTAATGGCTATGGGGCATAACCCAATGACCCACATGATTCTGCCCCAAAAAAAATATTAAAAAATTCAAAAAAATACTTTAAAAAAATTCTAATTTTTTTTATAAAAGCCCCCCACCCCCCTTTCTAATTTTTATGTTTTTCAAAAACATAAAATCTCACATTCTCTCTCTCTCAAACCTCTCTCTTAAAATTCTCTCTCTTGGGATTTTGGCTCGGCTTTTCGGGACTTGCAACTCAGGCTCATCTTTAGTTGGTATTTGCATTGGTCTTTAGAAGTTATATTTTTGGTGCACGTGCTTTTCCTTTACACTACTTTATGGGTATTTCTATTTTTTCTCTCTCTACTCTTTAAGTTATCCTCTTGTCTAAAAAAACCAAAAAAAATGACAAATACAAATACTAATAAAATTAATTTAAATTTAGAAAATGAAAATCTTACACAAAAGTTCGAGGCTGCTGAAACTTTGGTTTCTCTACACGTCTTAGCCCAAATATCTAAAAAACAAAAAACAAAATGGACTTCTATAGTTTGGAGTTATTTTAATATAATAAAAAAAAATATTAGGGGCGAGGAAGAAGAAATGGCACTGTGCAAATATTGTAAAAAAGTTTTAACTTATAAGAGTGTGTTCGGGACTGGACATCTAAAAAGGCATGTCGAATTATTCACCAAAAAGACATGCTGCATTAGATCCTAGGCAAACCCAACTTAGCTCTACATTTTTTGAGACTGAATCTAGTTCATGCTTAAATTTTACCCGCTTCATATGCCATAGAGAGTTAGGTTGGGAAGGCATGACCAAACTTATCCACATTGATAGATCTTCTAATCAGATTTTTGGAAGATCCAAGGATAGTGAGCATCATGCAGATATATTTTCAACCTGCTTATCATAGGTTTCCTAGGTCCACATCTTGGAACGACATACTAAAATATTATATATTAAAAAAATAATTAATAATTAATGAATTTATGGTATATAGTAGAGTGATGTCTGTGATGTTCGATATCTGAATT
This sequence comes from Sapria himalayana, assembly GCA_029783825.1. NCBI lineage: Eukaryota > Viridiplantae > Streptophyta > Magnoliopsida > Malpighiales > Rafflesiaceae > Sapria > Sapria himalayana. The sequence continues at coordinate 223,579 of JAREIK010002335.1, read as the reverse complement.
AGTCATGATGATGTATCTTATGCATGTCTCACCGCCCACTATGTAGATTCTAAATGGCATTTGAATAAAAAAAATTTTACGATTCTCCGAGATTCTCAATCCTCGTGATGGGCCTGCCATTTTTGAATGTATGATAAAAATCTTTAGAGAATATAAAATTTAAAATAAAATTTTTAGTATCACAATTGATAATGCATCTAATAATGGAGTAACGATTAACATGTTTGTTAGGAATATTAGAGATACACCATTAAGAGAGATTTTCCACGTCTGATGCATGTGTCACGTGGTTAACATGATTCTCCATGTGGGGATGAAGGTGTGTTTCCTTGCTTTGGAAAACATATGTAACTCACTAAAATATATTTGCATGCCTTACAAACAATTGGAGCTCGATAGTCTCTGTTTGTCTGTGAATCTTAAGAAAAAGAAATTCTAATCAGATGTGAGGCATTGTTTGAATTACACGTGCCTAATATTGGTGTCATGTGTTGGATACAAACACATGATATCCGACTATGTCAAAAGTAAGAGTGACAAACTTTTTATTGATGACACTAACTGGGCTTTAAGAATTTAATTTATGAAATTTCTGAAGATTTTTTATGACATGAACATGTGTTCGTTGGTTTATACTCCCACGACTTGCATTGCACTCATGTGCATATGCAATATTAGTAGGATGTTTAGGAAGTATCGAGCTGATCCGAAACTTAGCCATATGGTTACAGAGATGGAAACCAATTATTTAAAGTACTGGTCTACCATTCCATCTGTTTATTGTCTCGCTACATGCATGGACCTTAGGGTTAAGGTGGAAGAGGTAGATAATATTTTGACTTATATTTCCTCATGCATGAACCTGGAAGACTCGCCTGAAGGGTTCATTCATGAGAAGTTGACTGACCTTTTCACATACTATGATACTACGTATGTTGATAGCAGTAGTAAGGCTGTGAGTACAGAGATTGATACCATATTCGAAGATGATAATTTTTCCATTTAGTTAGCTAGGGGGAAATGACAGGGTGGACCGTCGAATAGGAGCGAGCTGTCTTGGTACTTAGATACTGATTACTGCTCAATCCTATCACATTCTGATACAAAAATCTTGATATATTACAATGGTGGAAATCATATGCATCTACCTTTCCCTTGCTCTCTAAGATAGTATGGGATCTATTGACTCCTCTAGTATTGAGCGTAGCATCAGAGCCTACTTTTTCTATTGCAGTGAATGTGATTTTGGATAGGAGATGAAGATTATGTCAATATATTATTGAGGCTTTAGTATGCATGAAGAATTGGTAGGATTCGATGTTTAGCAACAAGGATCATGCTAGGACTGGGAGTAGGACTACAATGAATACGGGGGAGTTGATTGCTGATGATGATCCATGTGATAGTGATATTTATATTGAGGTTGAGGATGATAATGATACGAGAATGGATGATTGATGAGGTTGCTACTTGATGCTTGACAGTTGATGATTGTCGGATTACAACATGCCGACAGCTATACTTTTGTTACAGTTATGCTTTTCCTTATGAGTTATGATTGATTATGATTTTTGATTTCGATGTTTTATACTTATTTTTTAATTTCATTGTATTTGGTTTAGTTTAGCCATTTGGAACTTGGCTTTGTGAGTGTGACTTTGTTATTTTTGTTAAATAAATTTTGTGTTTGTTTTATTTTTATTTTTAATAATTTTATTAAAAATTCTAAAATATAATTCTAATAAATTATAATCTAATTAAAACATAGTTTAAAAATTTATAAAAAAATAACTTTATAACTATTCAAATATTTATAATTTACAATTTAAAAATTTTTAAACATTATCTAATTTATATTTTATAATTACATAAATACTCTAAAAAAAATAAAAAAAATTTAAATTTTTTTAAACCTCCTTGTAAAGGCCTGACCAAGCACGACCTAAAACTGATCGTGCCAACCGGGCCATACAGAGCCTTGCTTGAAAAAACCATGCAGGGCCATGCATGGCATGGTTACTGTAGATGTGGCTAGCATGGCACGAAAGCATGGTTGGGCCTACAAAAACCATGCTGAGCCGACCTAGCATGACCCGTTAGACACTTCTACTTTAGATTGGGAAAGATTCCATTGTTAATCCATCGTTATATCAACTTTAGCTATAGTAAAACTTCATTTAGCTAGAAAATTTTTACAAGCTATTTGTGATTTTTCTTTTAGTGATCTCAATCAATCTATCTATATATTTGTTTATATCTCTGTGTATATATTTATCTATCTATATATATATTTATCAATCTATCAATCTATTCGAGTCTATAAATCTATCTATAAATCTGTCTATCAAACTATCTATCATTCTGTATATCAATCTTTATCAATCAATCAATCAATCTGTCTATCTATTAGTTTATTAATATTTTTATCTATCTATCTATGTTTCTATCTATCTATCTACTTATCTATCTAAAAATTTGTTTATATATATGTCTATATATCTGCCTATCAATCTATTAATAAATTTGTCTATCAATCAATCAATCTATCTATCTGTCTATCTATCTATCTATTTATCTATCTGTCTATCTTTCTGGTCTATCTATTTGTCTATTTATCTGTCAATCTTTCTATTTATCTATTATTATGTCTCTCTATCTGTTAGTCTTTATATTTATCTATCTATCTATCAATCTATCTATATATTTGTCTATCAATCAATCTATCTATCTGCCAATCTATCTATTTCTCAATCAATCATTCATTCATTCTATCTGTCTGTCTGTCTATCTATATATCTATCTATTTGTATATCTAACTATCGATCAATCAATCTATCTATCTACCTATTTGTCTATCTATATGTCTATATATCTATATATCTATATATCTATCTATCAGTCTAGCTATTTGTATATCAATCAATCTATCTATTTGTCTCTCTATTTGTCTATCTATCAATCTATATATTTATCTCGCTATCTATCACTCTATCTCTCTATATGTCTATCTATCTTCTTATCTATTTGTCTATCTATCTGGTTGTCTATCGACCTATCTATCTATCTACCAATCTATTTGTTTATCTATATGTATATCTATCTATCTATCTTTCTATCTTTCTTTCGATATTTCTATCTTTTTATTTGTCTATCTATCAATCTTTAAATCTATCTGTCTATCTATCTCTCTATTTATTTGTATATTTATTTGTCTATCTATGAGTATCTATTTTTTATCAATCAATCTACCTATCAACTATCTATCTGCCTATCAATCTATATATCAATCTGTCTATCAATCTATTTATCAATATGTCTATCTATCAATCTATCTAACTATCAATCATTTTTTCTATCTATCTATTTATTTATCTATCTATCTATTTATATATCTATCTATCTATATAGCTATATGTCTATCAATCTATCTATATATTTTTTTATATATTTGTCTATATATTTGTTTATATATCTATCTGTCTAAATAACTAACTATCTATCTATTTATCTATCTGGTAATCTATCAGTCTATCTATATGTTGATCTATCTAGCTATCTTTCTATTTTTCAATTTGTCTATCAATATATCTATATATCAATATATCTATATATCTGTGTGTCTATCTAATTCTCGATCTAATATATATTTATATGTTTATTTATATGTTTTTCTCTCTCTATCTACTTACCTACCTACCTATCTATCTATGTGTCTGTCTATCTATCCATATATCTATCTATCTGTCTATCTATCTATCTATCATTATATATATATATATCTGACTATCTACCTAACTATCTATCTATCTCTATATCAATCTATCTATAAATCTATCAATCTTTATATCAATATTCCTATCATTGTGTCTATCTATCTATCTATCAAGCAATCTATCTATATTTCTATCTATATGTCAACCTAGCTATCTATGAATATGCCTATCTTTCTATTTATCAATCTAACTTTCAATTTGTCTATCAATCTATCTATCACTCGGTATATCAATTTGTCTATAAATCTATCTATCTATCTGTCTTTATGTCTCTATGTCTATTTATCTATCTATCTATCTATTTGTCTATTTATCTGTCTATTTATCTGTCTATTTATATGATTATCTATCTGTCTATCTTTTTGTCTATCTATATGTGTATCTATTTGTCTATCTATCTCTTTATCAAACTATCTACCTAACTATCTATCAATATGTCTATCTGTTTGTCTATCATTTTGTCTATTAATATTTTTATCAATCTACCTATCAATCTATCTATCAATCTATCTATCTATCTATCCATCTATTTATCTATTTAACTATTTATCTATCTATCTTTCTTTCTTTCTATCTATATATCTTTTTATCTATATGTCTATCTATTTGTCTATCTATATATCTATATATCTTTCTATCACTCAATCTATCTATCTGTCTGTCTGTCTATCTATGTAAATATCCTGTTATCTATCAATCTATCTATATGAGATTTTCTCATCGCTAAAATAGAATAATGACAAATTATTGATGAAAATTATCCCAATCTAAAGTGCTCTTCATTAAATATTAATGAGAAAAATCCCTAGCAAATTTTTTAATGATAGAAATTACATAGCTAATTATAATTTTTCCCTTGCTATTTTTGATTGTAATTAAGAATAGTAATTAATATTTTTCGATTGAAAATGTACAGAAAATATCTAGCTAAATTAGCTATGGAAAATTTTTTTCCAATTTTAATTCCAAACTATTTTCACAATTTTATTTTTTTACAAAATATTTAATTACATATTTTTAAATTTTTATATAAAATTGAATAAAAACATATACCATAAACATTATTTAAATTAACAAAAAGAAAAAGTAGGTAATAAACTATTCTGATACAATAGTTACATAGTTAAAACAAAAATATAACATAGGTATATAATTATTTTAAACTAAATCATCATCCTCATCATATGATGCATTTGTGATAGGTTCTCATGTGTGGATACTCTGCAGGAACTCTTTGCGCTATCTATCATGTCAAGGCTGCTAACTTTGACTCCATATAGGTCATCTCCTATTGTTTTGCATTCTTCATTTTTTTCATCTTATCATTCACTTCTTTAATTTTCTACATGTACATCAATTCAAACTTAAATGATACGAAGGTTGGAAACTTATTAATTTAGCAAAATTATATATATGACCATCACTTATATAGCATTTACCAATATGCATGAAGAATTCTGATTCAGATAATTATGTAGTTTTGCAGCACATATATAGCATTTACCAATCATTGTGCAAGATTTTATCCATAAAACAAATATTGATTTTCCAACAAACTATTTTAGAACATGGAAGAAATAAAATAATTACACAATAGCTATTGGAATCAACACCAAGAGAGAATCCAATAACAGATTGATGACCACAACCGGAGCCATATGGCACATCGTGAGAATGAAGTCTATATTTGGTCTTCTCATACATCAGCTTCAGAACTAATCCATACATAATCTGGATGAAGAAATCAACATTACTCAGATGAAATCTTTTAGTTTATTAAACTTGCATGATACTAGAATCAAACATCATATTTGATACTTATGATGCATTTTAGTTTATTAAACAATAAGGATCAGAAAATACATAAAAAATTTCAATTTATATAAAATATAGAGCTCATGAAATATTTTTGCTTCCAGTCCGGCAAGGTTTCCCATTTGTGATTCCATCAATTAGGTATATCTTTATGAATTTGCCTGCAGGGCGGATGGATTCTATGTTTCTAACCTCAATTCCTTCTGAAGAAGTGATTGATGTTGATGCAAAGGATGGCCAATCCATGTCTAAGTTAAGATACAAAAAAATTGAAAACATCAAGAAGATTCTTGGGCTGCAACAGCATAAGCAGTATGATAGTGTGAAAGCAAAAAAATATGGTCATCTCATGATAATGGCAGATTAGGATCATGATGGCTCGCACATTAAAGGGTTAGTGATCAATTTCATTCGCTATTACTAGCCATCTTTGCTTTGGGTTCCATCATTCTTAGTTGATTTTATCACCCTAATCATGAAGGCAACACATATAAGTGGAAGAGTTGCACCCTTCTACACCAGTTGAGTTTATCACATAATACTTTAACCAACTAAGGAGGATGTTCATCATGCACAACTTAATGAAAAAGTGAACTACAATAGCTACTAAAAAATGGCATCATATCTGCTACAAATATAGCAATAGCAATAGCTTTAAATATTATCACCTAAAAATGGAAAAAAACTATGGATGCCTTCCCTCATAAACACAAACTATGATGCATAAGTGCTGGTAAAATTATAGTGATCAAGAGGGTAGCGGCACTGACTGATTAAGAAGGGAGTCAGTAGCAGATAGGTGATAATGGCGACACTAATAGTGCTGGCACAGAAAATAATAGCTAAGACTAAGGTCTTAGCTGTTATTTTCTACCGACTTTATGATGGGCCAAAACAACATATTCAAACCTTTTAGTTATGCAAACAATAAGTCTACCTAATATAGGACTCATAATTTATCTAAGAAAACTAAAAATAATCAGCATTCTTCATGCATATTTTTCCTAGTCATATTCATGATCACCAAACCAACATAACCCCACCAGATATGAAATGCAAACCCCAACTTAAAAAATCTGAAACAAATTATAGCGTGATTTATGCTACACACTAGATACGCATAAAGAAGCAACAAAAAAATACATCTTGTTCCACTCAATGGCTTGCACTTCATTAACTAGTTAATCTTATCGTCTATGATTCCTTTTTTACATGAATGGAAATAATCAGATCTCATCTTCTTTCATGCCTTACTTTTAACTCTGATATAATGTTGTGTTTAAAATATTTATAAAAATGTTACATATATATAAACACTACAAGTATATGCCATATAACTAGGGATAATTCCATAGTTAAATGGGCATTTTCCATCACCAAACCGAATATAACGACGGATTAATGATGGAACTGTTCCCAATTTAAAGTGTTGTCACTAAAATTTAGCGATGAAAAGTGTCCCTAGCTAATAATTTAGCGATGAAAAAATCCCTAGCTAAAAATAATAATTTCCCTAGCTAAATTAGCAAGCTAGATGAAAGTTTCAACCATTAAACAGATATAATGACGGAAGCTTTCCCTAACTAAAGTGCTCGTTGCTAAATATTAGCGACGGAAAAAGTCCCTAGAAAAATAAATTTAGCGACAATAAAAATCCTTTGCTAAAATAAAGTTATCCCTAACTAAATTAGCTAGGAAAAATTCCCAAGCTAATTTAGCAAGGGATTTTTCCCTTGCTAAATAAGGGAATTGTACCTAACTATTTTAATTTTAAACCTATTTTCAAAATTTGATTTATTTTAAAATTTTTTAATTAAATAATTTAATATTTTTATATAAAATTGAATAAAAATAGAAACTATAAATGATAATTTAAAATTTTAAAAAAATCATTTAATAACTTATTCTAATATAATATTTTACATAATTAAAACAAAAAAATAACAAAATCTTATTACATCTTATTCATCAATGTATCTACCGACAGTGCATAAAGTATAATCTATCCAGGCACTAACATTGCTTTCTCTCCCTATGTTCCTTTGATCATCAACTTTTTGCTGTGAAAAAGTTGTTCGAGTCACTATGCGTCATGTCTAGTAAATAATCCTTTCACTTATACAAGATTCGTATGTGGCACATTATACCATATCCGTAAAAAATTTAAACCACACAATCAAAGCAAAATAAATAAAAAAAAGCTATGTTTTGATAAATATATAATACTACAATATATATGTACATATATATTAGCATTTTACTGGCACATATATTATTCCTATATAGGTACATATAAACTGTAGTATTATGTGCACATATATACATAGTATCTATATACTCAGTATATATGTAGATAAAATACTATAGTATTATACGTACATATATACTGCATTTGTTGCTATTGCTGCTATTGCCGCTGCCGCTGCCACTAATACCGTCTCTGCTACTACCATTACCGCCGATACCACCACTACTACTGCAACACTGCCATTGCTGATAATAAAAGTAGGGCGGGTGATGATGCTCGACTAATGAACTTGAGATTGAGAGAGTTTTTGATGAGGTAGTGAGCTGCTTCTCCCAAAATAGGACCTGATATACATCCTGGACCAAAATTACACGAAACTACATGAGCATCATCATCATCATCATTCTAAGACTTAGTACAATTAGAACCAATTATTGTAGTACCTTGAGAAAAAAAAACTTTTTTACTCATATGTTCGCTTTGTACCATGTGATAATTGCATATTAATACAATTACTAAGATTTTTAAGACCAACTTCTAGATTCCTGGCTAACCAGGACCAGAAATATCTTCATCTCACATCTTTAGGAAAAGTCTAATACCCATGGCTTTTATTACCTACATCAGTGAGCAAAGCATGATGATGACCAGACCAGCTTGAGCAATTATATATTTAAAAGTGTGTCTGTGTGTAAATGGGTGTGTACGTATGAAAATATATACATGTCTACAAATAAATATATGCACCCACTTATGTATATACTCGGTATATACGTACGTATATACTACAGTATAAAAGTACATATATACCAAGTATATACGTATTATATACTACAGTATAAAGTATGTATATACCGAGTATATACATACGTATATACTATAGTATATACGAACATATATACTGAGTATATACGTACAAATATACTCAGTATATACAAACATATATACTAAGTATATACGTACAAATATAATCAGTATATATGAACATATATACTCGGTATATACGTACTTATATACTCAGTATATAAGTAGATATATACTTAGTATATAGATATGTTTATACCAAGTATATATGTACGTAAATACTATAATATTATATGTACATATATATAATCAAATAGCCTTAGATGACACACACACTTATACTTTCATACAAATACACGTACCATCAAAGACAACAGAAGAAAATAATATAGGACTTAAAAAACACACATATAGGTCTTTCAAGCATGGTCTGCATTTCTAGTTCTTATTCCTCTGGTACTCCACGCAAATAGAGAACATTGTTGCATGTGCACATGGAGCATAACATACTACATTTACAAACCAATAACCGATAACAAGTAGTTGAAGATCGGAACTGCGACGACGCATATCTGCACAAAATAAGAGTGTCAATAACAAACCTGCATTTGCATGGAATTAATTTTTTTGGTTCATCTCATGGCTTCAGAAGCTAATGTGTTGTTCCCAATACCATGGAGGACCAGCCAAGGCTTTTACATACCTATAATAGGCTAAAAATCTACCCAAAAAATTTGGAGACACACAAACATATTCACAGATATATAAAAATAGTTATTATAGACATGAACAAAAACAAATTTTGATAGTCATACAGCTTCAACATAAATCTAAAAGATGTCCATCAATGATGTTTAGAGAGAGAGAATGCAAAAATAAAATATTTTAGGAATAATAAAGATAACAGAAGATAAGCCTCCTTTTGATCAAGCTGAAATCGGTAAATATGGGACACATGCATTGGAAGGACCATGTCAATGTCTGAATGTTTTGAATCAGAATTTTTTTGTTTGTCTCACATAATGTGTCACGCAAAGAATCATTATTAGATTAATTGGAAAAGCAAAGAACAAAACCAGAATAAAAAATATTGAAACCTGCAAAAAAATCTCATCATGTTTTGCTACACATAGACAAAAATCAATAATATTTCAGAAATAATTCTCATACGAAATCATCCTCATTATTAGTAGGGAATTTCTGCTAGCCTCTCCTGTGAAGTTTCGCAACTGGATCTCGCAATGCTATCTATTGCGTCAATGCCGCTAACTATGCCTCTATATAGCACATCTATTATTCCATTACATTCCTAATTTCTTTCATCTCATCATTCATTTCTTTATTTCTTACATTTCTTCCATCAAATAAGTAATCTGCTTCTCCTCCTCTTCTTTCATTTCTTGCATTTCTTCCTTCAAATTAATATAATGCTCATACTTCTATTCTTTAATTTCATATATTTTTTCTTCAAATGAGATATCTTCTCATCTTTCTTTTTCATTTCGATCTCCATAACTACAATACATTGATTTGTTTCTTTTGCTTGTTGTTCGACCACCTCATCCACCATTGCTGAGATAGATGAATTAGAAGTACGACTGCTACAACAAAATGCCACTCCCTTCAAGTCGATGTCGTACACTCACTTCTTCTTACGACCTCCTATGGTCTTCAAATAAATAGGATCATAGTCAATTGGTTGTAGATCCAAGTAACCCTCAACTTTGTTGATGAGCAGTTATCACACATTCTCCATTAGTTCCTGAGATAAAATAGAGAAAAATTTTAATCTAGATATACATAAAATAAAATAAATATTTTGCATTCCAAACAATTTTCAAAATGTTCTGTAGTATTATAAAATTTTATTAATATAACAAATTCTGATAGTGATCATCTAATACTTATTGTCAACAAACTGACCACCTACTTTTTTCACATGCATCTTCCTGAAAATCTCATAAAAATTGGGATCTCGACCCAATTCTTCAGCATAGAATATTTTTTTATTTAATCATAAAAAAAGAAATGATCAAAAAATTTAACAAAATTAATAAAACCATGTAGAGATTTAATTAATTGGACTATTAGGACAACCACTAAATATATAAATGTTTAAATTTTTAAAATTGTACCAAATCTTGAGCATGCTCAATACTCGACTTTGAACCTCCTATGTGTCGATAGATTCTTGTACCTAGTCCAGCTACCTCATTTTGTTGAATTTTGGTGGCAATATCTGATTTTTTTCTTCACATCTGGCTCCTCCCAATACTTAAGCCACTCGGGCCAGTCGTCCTCGGATATAAAAATAGGCATTTCTTTCATATTCTTCAATTTATGGATAAAATCAGAATATCATTGAGCACCTTTGATCTCCCATAATGACTTTATCTTTCCATCAAATTTGGGTGCCCCATGTGGACTGATTCTATATATAGAAAAATCACAAAAAAATTATATTAACAATAAGAACATAATTATTTAATACTTGAATAATAACCAACATAATAGTTAAATAATTAGATAATTATTTTTTAATACTTTTGTTTTGATATATTTACCTGAAAGTCATTAAAATAAGAATCTTTTGTTGATTCAGAAACTTTCTTCTAGGAGAATGTTTTATAATCAGCTATTTTCTTGAAAGACTTTGTAATTATAATAGAACACTTGTGAGATGGAAAAAAACTGTAAAAATAAATAAAAATCATTGAAAATAAGCAAATCATAACAATATAAAAAAAACCACTGATAGTAACTTCAAAAATTTTTTTAAGTCATATTTACATATTTCTTTTACCTTCCAACCACAATCTCAATTACTAACTTTGCATTGACTACAGAGGAAGGTATAACATTTGATGATGTCATTGGTTTTATAAATGGGGGAACTATCTGTGTAAAATGTGGTGTAGAAGATAATGATAGATCAAAAGTGTGTGAAGGAAGCATAATGGTTGGTGGGCTTATATCTGATAATGGTGATAGTAGAGGTCTCAAAGATGGGGATGGTGATAGAAATGAAGATGATGATTGTGATGTTGAAATCTGGATATGGTGGGTATGAGATGGTACTAATTTTGCAACATTTTGTAACATACTAGATGAATTTGATTCATTTCTCTGTCCACGTCCACCTTCACCACGACCACGTCCTTTAGGAACCATCTGCTGTACAAAATAAAACAATGAACAAATAATAGAGATATGATGAACAAGCATGTATTTTAGAATAAAACACACCGATAGATTTCAACAAAATACAGAAAGTCTTTGATAGTTTAATATTATAATAAAATTATAATAGTTTAATTATTAGCATCATTATCATCCTTCAATGGATCTTCTCATATTTCATCTGATTCTGATAGAAGTTCGAACTCATCTTTAGATAGAAATTCATCATCTTCAATTTCTATTATGCCACCATTTTAGTCATATAAATTTTTTGGATCTTCATCTATATGCATAGGCTCAATATTATTTATGTCATCTTTCTAGAATGCCAGTGCAATATCTAAGTTTGCACTTCTTTGTTGATATGTTGGTACTTCAAAATTTGATCGAGCTTTGATTTTTCAAATCTCCCATCAATCACTCTTATCATGAGATAAACTTGGATATGTATAATAATATACTTGAGCTACTTGAACTACCATAATAAATAGCTCGTATTGATTATATTTACGTTTATGGTTAACATCCACTAGCTTATAATCTAAATGAATCATTGTGCCCATATTTCATGTAGGATCAAACCACACGCACTTTAATAATACAATCCAATTATTTTTGAGTCTAGGATACTCCAACTCAATAACTTCTTTGAGTTGACCATAATAATCAATCTCATGTGCACTATAACATGAGTCATTAATGCATATACCACTATTCATTGTTATTTTAGAAGAACCGTGCCCAATTGTATGAAATTTATATTCTTTAACAAAATGCCCAGTATAGGTTGTCACATATCTACTTGGGCCTTTACTTAGATTCTAAATAAAAATATTTAAATCTCTATTTAAATGATCAATTGTCTGTGACATAAAGTAAAAAAAAAGATATTAACAAATAAAAGATGCTAATAAATTAAATAATTCAAAAATTTAAAATTTAATAATTCTCACATATTTTTTGAACCAATTCACAATTTTCAATTTCTAGCATATAATTAACATTAATGTTGGAAATTACTAGTTGCCTATATTTTAACTGCTCAACATAAATTTATCAATTTTTAATAATTCCTATTAAAGATAAAATTAAATTATGATTAAACATGCAACCATTTTATGTATACATACTCAATTTATGATGCAACCTGCTCACAATTAAGTAAAACGTAACTCCATGTTGCTATGTACTCTGCATCTGTCATGCCTCTTTTCATTGCTCTTCCAAATGCTCTTCCAGTGTGCTTGAAGATAGATAGTTTGTCCACAGAATCATTTTTTGTAGCATTTGATGCATATAGTCTCTGTAATCAAGGAATTAATGGAAAATAATATATCTTCTTAAATGCAACTTTCAAATTTTGTCGCGTATCTACAACATGAGGTACCTTTTTAAACCAAAGATGATCACAACACTTACAGCTAATTAAATCACTATCATCGCCCCAATATAACGTACATCCATTGAAAAAACAATCAATTTTTTCCACTTGTAGAACCATTCCTAGTAGTAACTTCTCAGTGTGGTAAAAGTTGTTAGTGATCAAATTATTATCCGGAATAATCTCTTTCATCAGTTCTATCTCCTAATCAAATAATTTCTCAGACAAATGATTTTCTGACTTAATGCTCATAAGTCGAGCCAAAGTGACAATTATGAATGTTTTTTACAACCAAGCCACAACTTTTTATTTGCAGCTTTAAGCATTTCATAAAATTTCTGAGCTTCAGGAGTAGGTGGGTCATCCACATAATTCATTTTAAAGTCAGCACCAGCAGCTTCCGTGATCATTATATGGTATGTGTTTGATGATTCTTCACCACAAGCAATTGATTCAGTACCCTCATTTTGGTCAATGTTCAAAGCCATTGTACTTTCCACATGATAAATCCATAATTTGGCACAAAGCCATATTTAGCTTAATGGTATCTTATAGTGTTTACATCATGAAAAGGAATATTCTGATACTTGTAATGATTACATGGACACTTAATTTTTTCTCCATCCATCCATCTCGATTGATTACATACAAAATTGATTAAAGTTTCAAGCCCACTCATAAAATCTTTATTCAAAATTCCATTCATAAACCTTCTGTACATCCACTGGCGATTTGAACTAATTTTTTCCTGTTTTATTTACAAAAAATAATGCTTAATCATTATTTTGATTTAAACGTTCTATTACTTCAAAATATACTAATAATTAATTAAAATTACTTACAGATTAATATTTAAAAATTAAATATCGTGAATATTGACACAATGTATTTATAGTTTCTACATGAATAGATAAAGCAGTTTTTAGCATGATAAAGATTAATAGATATCATGATTATACTAGATAAAGGGAGAAAAATACGATAATGCACAAGAAAGGAAAGCAAAAAAGAAAGACATTTAAAGTTTGAAGGGGGAAGGAAGAGAGAGAGAGAGAGAGAGAAGGTGGGGAGAGAGAGAGGGGCAGAGAAATGGAGAGATGGGAAGATGGAGAGAGAGAGAGAGAGAGAAAGGAAGGGGAGAGAGAGGAAGAGAGAGAAAGGCGGAAAGGGGGAAAGAAATGGATAAAGGGAGAGAGAGAGGAAGAGAAAGAGGGAGAGGGAGGGAGAGGGAGAGAGAGAGGTAGAGAAAAGGAGAGAAGGGGAGATAGAGAGAGAGAAAGGGAAGAGAAAGATGGAGAGAGAGAAAGGGAGAGAGGGGGAGAGAAATGGCGAAGGGAAGAGAGAGGAAGAGAGGGAGAGGGATAGAGGGAGAAAGAGAGAGAGAGAGAGAGAGAGAGAGAGAGCAAGCAAGAAAGGAGAGCAAGAAAGAAAATACCAAGAGAGAGAGAGAGTTACAGATAGAAAAAGAGGAAGAGAGTGACACAAAAAGAATTAGAGGGAGAGAGAGAGACACACACACAGAGAATGCAGTGTTAGAATGAGGAATTACATAAAAGAAAAAAATTTCTTCTGTTAAACCTATCAAATATTACATCTTTTGTCATGCATAAATTCATATATGAGCCTGAGGCCCAAGGGCTAAGATTATGAAAGGGTATGACCCTTATTTGTATTATAACTTATATGAGCCTGACCAATGGACACTCTCATGCTATATGCTTACATATTGTTGATATTATATTTTTTGTCATTTAATTTCAAGTTAGTGCAACAAATTAGTATTATCCCATATATAATTATATGTTAGTATACATATAGTAAATGTAGTTATAAATAGTTACATATTGTTAAACATAAAGTTATATATAGATATATGCATACAAGTAGTTATAAGTAGATATACATAAATATATACAAAGTTATAAATAATTATATAGATT
This sequence comes from Sapria himalayana, assembly GCA_029783825.1. Classification (NCBI taxonomy): domain Eukaryota; kingdom Viridiplantae; phylum Streptophyta; class Magnoliopsida; order Malpighiales; family Rafflesiaceae; genus Sapria; species Sapria himalayana. The sequence continues at coordinate 208,438 of JAREIK010002335.1, read as the reverse complement.
TACATATATCTATACATATATGTATAAATAATAAAAAATAAAGTTATATTTATTTATATAGAATTTTTTATAGTTATACAAATATTTATATATAGTTATACACATATAGTTAAATATTATGTTGTATGTTTTTATACATATAAATAGAAATATAGTTACATTTGATTATATATATAGTTACAAGTATAATTAAACTTATATTTATACATGTATGTATATATAATTTTTCATATAATTTCATATATTTATACATATAGTAAGGTATAGGTATGAATATACTAAAATACATTTTTTATATTAATATATAAAAATCTATATTAAAAATATGTTGTTAATTGTATTTTTAAATATAGTTATGTATAAATTTTGTATAGTTATACATATAGTAAGATATAATTAATTATAGTTATATGTTATTATACATATAATATATATAGTTATAAAAAATTATATATCATTAAACATTTAGTTATATATATATATATATATATATATATATATATATATATATATATATATATATATATTCATACGAGTAGTTATATTTTGTTATACATAAAATATACAAAGTTAGAAACAAATATGTAGATTTACATATATGTATACAAATTTGTATAAATAGTTAAAAATATAGTTATATTTAATTATTTAAAGTTTTATTTAGTTTTAGAAATATTTATATATAGTTATACTCATATAATTAAACAAAAATTTGTATGTTGTTATACATGTAATTATAAATATAGTTACATGTGGTTATACATATAGTTATAGTTAAATTTATACATGTAGGTATATATATTTATTCATATAATTTTATATATTTATAAATATAGTTATGTATAGGTATAAATATAGTAAAATATATTTTTATAAACGAATATATACAAATGTATATTAAATATAAGTTGTAAATTATATATTTAAATATAGTTATGTATAATGATTTTATAGTTATACATATAATAAGATACAATTATTTATAGTTACATGTTATTATAGATATAGTATATATAGCCATAAATATATTTATAATTTTAAACATATAGTTATATATAAATATATTCATATAAATAGTTATACATAAATATATAAAGATATAAATAAATATATAGATTTACATATATGTATACATTGTTACAAATATATTTATATTAAATTATATATTGTTGTATATAGTTATACAAATATTTATATATAGTTATACATATATTTATATATAATTATACACATATAGTTAAACATAATGTTATATGTTATTATACATGTAATTATAAATATTATTACATGTGGTTATACATATAGTTACACATATAGTTATACTTATATTTATACATATAGGTATGTATTTTTTTATATAAGTTTATATATGTATACACATTTACAAATATAGTTATATTTAATTATAATAAAGTATTATATAGTTAAACAAATATTTTTATATAGTTATACATATATAGTTTAACATAATGTCGTATGTTGTTATAAAAGTAATTATAAATATAGTTACATGTGGTTGTACATATAGTTACACATATTGTTATACTTAGATTTATACATGTAGTTATATATATTTATTTATATAATTTTATATATTTATACATATAGTTATGTATAGGTATAGATATAGTAAAATATATTTTTATATTTTACTATATACAAATGTATATTAAATATAAGTTGTAAATTATATATTTAAATATAGTTATGTATAATGATTTTATAGTTATACATATAATAAGATACAATTATTTATTGTTATATGTTGTTATAGATATAGTATAAATAGCCATAAATATTTTTATAATGTTAAACATATAGTTATATATAAATATATTCATACAAATAGTTATACATAAATATATAAAGTTATAAATAAATATATAGATTTACATATATGTATACATTGTTACAAATATATTTATATTAAATTATATATTGTTGTATATAGTTATACAAATATTTATATTTAGTTATACAAATATTTATATATAATTATACACATATAGTTAAACATAATGTTATATGTTATTATACATGTAATTATAAATATTGTTACATGTGGTTATACATATAGTTACACATATAGTTATACTTATATTTATACATATAGGTATATATTTTTTTATATAATTTTATATATGTATACATATTTACAAATATAGTTATATTTAATTATATAAAGTATTATATAGCTAAACAAATATTTTTATATAGTTATACATATATAGTTAAACATAATGTCGTATGTTGTTATAAAAGTAATTATAAATATAGTTACATGTGGTTGTACATATAGTTACACATATTGTTATACTTAGATTTATACATGTAGTTATATATATTTATTTATATAATTTTATATATTTATACATATAGTTATGTATAGGTATAGATATAGTAAAATATATTTTTATAAACTAATATATACAAATGTATATTAAATATAAGTTGTAAATTATATATTTAAATATAGTTATGTATAATGATTTTATAGTTATACATATAATAAGATACAATTATTTATAGTTATATGTTATTATAGATATAGTATATATAGCCATAAATATTTTTATATTGTTAAACATATAGTTATATATAAATATATTCATACAAATAGTTATACATAAATATATAAAGTTATAAATAAATATATAGATTTACATAAATGTATACATTGTTACAAATATATTTATATTAAATTATATATTGTTTTATATAGTTATAAAAATATTTATATATAGTTATACAAATATTTATATATAATTACACATATAGTTAAACATAATGTTATATGTTATTATACATGTACTTATAAATATTGTTACATGTGGTTATACATATAGTTACACATATAGTTATACGTATATTTATACATATAGGTATATATTTTTTTATATAATTTTATATATGTATACATATTTACAAATATAGTTATATTTAATTATATAAAGTATTATATAGTTAAACAAATATTTTTATATAGTTATACATATATAGTTAAACATAATATCGTATATTGTTATAAAAGTAATTATAAATATAGTTACATGTGGTTGTACATATAATTACACATCTTGTAATACTTATATTTATACGTGTAGGTATATATATTTTTTCATTTAATTTTATATATTTATACATATAGTTATGTAAAGGTATAGATATAGTAAAGTACATTTTTATATACAAATATATACAAATGTATATTAAATATAAGTTGTAAATTATATATTTAAATATAGTTATGTATAAAGCATTATAGTTATACATATAAAAAGATACAATTATTTATAGTTATATGTTATTATACATATAGTATATATAGCTATATTCATACACATAGTTATACATAAATATACAAAGTAATAAATAAATATATAGATTTATATATATGTATACATAGTTACAAATATAGCTATATTTAATTATATAGAGTGTTATATAGTTATACGAATATATATATATATATATATAGTTATACACATATAGTTGAACATATTGTTGTATGTTATTATACATGTAATTATAAATATAGTTACATGTTGTAAAACATATAGTTATGCATAGTTATACTTATATTTATACATGTAGTTATATATATATTTTTTATATAATTTTATATATGTATACATATAGTTATCTATAGGTATATAAATGGTAAAATACATTTTTATATACTAATATATAAAAATCTATATTAATTATATGTTTTTAAATATATTTTTAAATATAGTTATGTATAATATTTTATAGTTATACATATAGTCAAAGACAATTATTTATAGTTATATGTTCCTATACTTTTGCGATCCAATGGAAAAAAGATACAAAACAGAAAACAGACAAGTTTGGCTTACAACAGATCAGAACAAAGTAAATGCGGTCATGTATTTCAGGTATGCAATTTATAAATATATATACAATTTGAATCCCCCTAGAAACACATGATGACATCCCACATAACAGAACAAAACTCAAACAAAATAGGCAAAGATTAGATCCACATCCAGATATGTTAACAAAGTTTCTCATCCTGCTAAAATTGTTTATGACTTGCTGGCAATGTAATTGGAAAGATAATCAAGACCCTCGTAGAGCCCCTTGCCAGAGGTAGCACAGGTGCTCTGAATGTGCCAAGGGTGTTGGCAAAGAAAGTGAAGTCCTAGCTTGTCAGTAATTTCAGCTGCATTCATTGCATTGGGAAGATCTTGCTTATTGGAAAACACTAGTAAAATTGTATTTCGAAGCTTTTACTCGTTTAGCATCCTATGCAACTCATCTCTGGCTTAAACAACTTGATCTCTGTCATTGTTGTCCACCACAAATATAAGACCTTGGGTATTTTGGATGTAATGCCTCTAGAAAGGGCGAATCTTTTCTTGACCCCAAACATCCCACACAGTGAAATTGATGTTTTTGTATTCAATAGTACTTACATTGAAGAAAATATTAGGAATTGTGGTGACAATTTCATCAAGCTTTAACTTATACAGAATGGTTGTCTTACCGCTAGCATCAAGACCTAGCATCAAAATCCTCATTTCCTTATCGGCAAATAGCCTGCTAAACAACTTTGTGAACGTAAACCTCATTTCTTCCACTAAATCTAAATCCCTTTGTCGTATGGTAGTAAATAGATTTTATGAGAAAAAGGAACAGAATCAATAGACCTCAAGAGATAGTCACCAGAGAGGGAGGTCAACCTCTATATCTTATACCTATAGTATATATAATTAAAAATAGAGTTATATATAGTTTACATATAATTATATATAGATATATTCATACTAGTAGTTATAAGTAGGTATATATAAACATATACAAAATTATAAATAAATATATAGATTTAATTATATGAATACATATATGTATACATAGATACAAATATTGTTATATTTAATTATATAAAGTAATATATAGTTATACAAATATTTATATATAGTTATACACATATAGTTATAAATATGTATGTAGTTAAAGATATAGTTTTATATAACATTTTTATAGTTATACATTTAGTAAAATACAATTAAATATAGTTATATATTATTATACATATGATATATTTTGTTACAAATATAGGTATATAAAATTACTCAAATAGTTATCAAATCTTATATTTTAAAATAAATAGTTATATATAGTTATTAATATAGTTATAAAAATAGTTTACATAGTTATAAATATAGTTAAATATAAATTATGAAAAGTTTTATATAGTTATACAAATATTTATGAAATAGTTATCATATACTATGATAACAACACATTCTTAAATGCACAATTGAATTACACCACCATAGAGAAAGAACTTGTATCAACAATCTTTTCTTTTGACAAATTAATATCATATTTATTAGGAACCAAAGTCATAGTATATACTAAATATTCTATAATCAAATATCGCATAGAAAAGAAAGATGTCAACCCTAGATTAATTTGATGGATTTTACTATTACAATAGTTTGAACTAGAGATATTAGATAGAAAATGTACATATTTTCAACATTGAAAATAGCTTATCAAGACTAGAAAAATAAGATAGAAGAGTTGTTGAAGAAGATATCAGATAGATTTTTTTATTTGTACAAATTATAATATTGAATAAAAATATAACTCCATGGTATGTAGTATTGAATGAAACTTATCATTGCAAGTAGTACTCAGATCAAATTTTGAGGCAAAGTGTTATAGATGGAAGATTAGTAGTATATTGCAATAATGTCACTTTTTGCTCCTACTCTCACAAATTAGTGGAACATGTTAATATTTATGTGCTCATGTATTTCTCTTCTCAAAATTAATGTTGATATTTACATATATATGCATAAATATATATGTGCATATACACTACCCTATACACACACACACATTTATACATCCATATACATTACTATACATTATATATCAGCATACACATTTTTGTACTTTGTTATATATTCACACATGTATCTACATTTTCAATGTAGTGTGTATATACTTGTATGCATGCATATACTACTATACTCCCACACAAACACACACACATACCTATATACATAATGTATTTTTAAAGTTACACATGAAACAATTATATATATATATATATATGTGTGTGTGTGTGTGTGTGTGTGTGTGTGTGTGTGTGAATTTATTTTAAATTTTTTGATTTTGAAAATTTAATTAAAATAAAATATTATATATTGAACACAATTTATAAAATATTGGAAATTCTTTATATTAAAAACAAATATTTGTGTGTATGTGTGTGTATGCGTGCGTGTGTGTGTGTGTGTGTGTGAAGCATATTATTGCGTAAAATGAAATTATGAATTATATTAATGAGCTTCTATTTTATTCAAATAGTTGTTTTTTAATATTTATATTAAAATAACTATCATTATACTCATATAAATAAATTATTTTAGTTTTACAATTATGTTAAAAATGAAAATATAGTTCATAAATAAATAATGTTTTTGTTTTTCTATATAATTTTTTTATTAAGATATTAATGTCTATAATAAATTTCTAACGATTATTTATTGTGTTTAATAAATTTTTAGAAACTTTAAAATTCAAACAAATATAATGTAGTGCATATAAATACATGACTTTAATGTTTTGTAAAAAATCAATTATTTTTTTAATTATGTTCAAACAAAACAGATTACCATATAAATACATGAGTATATTTTTCTACAAGTAATTTTTTTTTTATTTTATTCAAAATATATAAATAACCATATAAATATATGAATTTGTTTTTTTAAATAATTATTATTAAATTTTATTTTAAATTTTATTTTAAATTTAATACATTACGATGTTTTTTTTTGTAATTAATAAATACATTTCAAACATTGTTAATTTTATAATAAATATAACATATTGCATATTATGAGGTGCAAATTTTATTTTGTAAATAAATTTTAAGTTTAAAGTTTTATCTTTGTAAATTGAAACTACATCACATATATATTTTAGAATTTTTTTATAATATTTATTACACGAACATATTGTTATTTGCTTTTAAATTTACAACTTGAATTTTAACATATGAACATTTTATTAGAAATCAATTTTAATTAAATAATATTATGTGAAACAATAATACAAACCCTAACCATATTAAATATAATGATTATACAAACAAATAAAAATATAATAAAATTACATTTAAGGTTGAAAAAATTATATTTAAGTTCCTAAAATATATGGGAAAATGATAAAGATTTATACAACATCCAAAAAAGAATGAGATAAATGATATGAATGGATATTAAGTTTCTAAAGCACGTTGTTATACATTTTGTAGATGTAGTTATATATAGTTTTTGATGTAATTATATATATTTAGACATATGGCTATGTATAGGCTTTCATGTAGATAAATACATTTATATATAGTAATATGTTGATATACATATTGTTAAATATATTTATATATAGTTATATACCTCTATATATATATATATATGTATGTATGTATGTATGTATGTATTAAATATATGTTGTTATATTTATATATAGATATGTTTATGTATACTATTTTTATAGTTATAGATATAGTAAAATACACTTATATAAGAATTTCAAATTATATCACACATGCATATATATATATATAGTTTGTTTAAATACACTTATATAAAATACACTTATGTTTATGTATGTTGTTTATGTATACTGTTTATATATAGTTATGTATATTGATGTAGATATCAAGTCAGCATAACTTATACTGTTTATGCATACTATTTATGGTCACTGTTTATATATAGTTATGTATATTAATGTAGATAAATACATTTATATATAGTAATATGTTGATATACATATTATTAAATACATATATACATACATACATACATACATATATATATATGTATATATGTATGTATGTATATATATATATATATTAAATATACGTTGTTATATTTATATATAGTTATGTTTATGTATACTATTTTTATAGATATAGATATAGTAAAATACACTTATATAAGAAATTTGAATTATATCACACATGCATATTTAAGCATAGTTATGTTTAAATACACATATATAAAATACATTTATATTTATGTATACTGTTTATGTATATTATATATATATATATATATATATATATAATTATGTATTTTGATGTAGATATCAAGTCGGCATCCCTACTGTGCACCATCAACATCTACACAATGAGAATGCATTATATCACAAATACATGAAGTATATATACGAATAAGTTTATATAAGTAATCCAAGCTTAATTTGGTGATTAACGAAGAAGAATTTCGGAATAAAAAATAACAGAATCAAAACACACACTTTTGCATCAAGATAATCGATGAAGAAATAGGGTAGAAAATATACCTAAAATCAATAAGAAATCTCATTTATATTACTCTTCGCTTAGGTTTTGATGCGTCAGTGTTGAGAGATAGAGGTGGATTGCGGGGAACATAGCCGCTTTGCTTGTTAGAATTTTCTCTCGCATCTCGACAACGAGTGATTAAATATATTACCAAAAAATTAAAATTTTTAATTATAAAAACATTAAATAAACAATATATATATATATATAATACAAAAAGGCTAATTTTTTTTATTTATTATCAAAGTTTTTTCAATAAAATTCATGTGCATTTAGCAAGGAACACATGAAAAACAAACACCTTATAATTTTTTATTATAAAATTAATTAAACAATAAATATATAAACAATTTAAAAAAATATATGTCTAGCCTTATTAAAAATTATCAAATAGCTACCAAATTTACAAACTTTATATAATATGACATATATGAAATGATGATTTGTCTTCTAGCCACTCTTCTAAAAGTTATAAAATACTTAATGTTAAAAAAATATATAAATATATATATTTTATTGTTATAAATTTTTAAAAATTCATATTAAATTTTATGAAGATGATATGAAATAATTTTAAAGGCATAAAATTTCATATTATTTGATATCATTAATAATTTTTAAAAATCAAAAAATTACTTAAAGTGAGAAGATAATTAAACAAAGTAATATTTATTATTTTAATAAATATTGAATAGTAAAAGCTAATAGTAAAAATATTACTCAATTGTTTAGTTATTATAAATTTAGTAGGGGCAAACATCTATATATTTATTCAAATTTTGTATTAATTATTTTTTTAAAAGTTTTCTATAATCATAAAAATTTTTTTTTACTTATAATAATATTAGTATTTACTAGTTTATTCATCAATTTAGATATTTTTGAAAATATTTTTTATTTAATCATACAATGACTTATTTTATATTTATATTAGTGATAATTTTAATGTATGTTAATTTAATTTTTAAGATATCATAAAAAATTATTATACTTTAATTAATTATTTAATGTTACTTTAATACAAAATTTTAAGTTTCTTAATTAAAAATTTCAGAAAATTTTTTTGTATAATTTTTTTTAAAAAAATTATACATCATAAAAATAGTTATTTTAGTCATTGTTAATATAACTTTTTTGTATTTTTATAAAAATATAATTATTTAATTATAATATTCTTTTTTTATAATTTTACGAGGAGGATGTATCTTCCAAAGATCACTCATTTATAGACCATTATCATACATTAAATAATCAAAATTAAATAAAATATTAAAAACTAATAATAAATTAAAACAAATTAAAAAATTAAAGATTGTCTAGGGAAATTCCGTCGTTAAATCCGTCACTATATTTTGTATGTAAATAGCTAGGAAAATTTCATCACTAAATCCGTCACTGTATTCCAGATGAAATTAACTAGGAAAATTCTATCGTTAAATCTGTCGCTGTATTCCGGATGTAATTAGCTAAGAAAATTTTGCCGCTAAATCCGTCGCTATATTCTGGATGTTATTAGCTTGGGAAATTCCATCGCTAAATCCATCCCTATAATCTGGATGTAATTAGCTAGAGAAATTGCGTCGCTAAATCAGTCGCTATATTCTAGATTTTATTAGATAGGAAACTTCTATCGCTAAATCCCTCGTTATATTCCAGATTTTATTAGCTAGGGAAATACATCGCTAAATCCATCATTAAATTCGTCGCTATATTCTGGATTTTATTAGCTAGAGAAATTCCTTCGCTAAAAATATCGCTATATTCCAGGTTTTATTAGCTATGGAAATTCCGTCACTAAATTCATCGGTATATTCCAGATTTTATTAGCTAGGAAATTACCATCACTAAATCTGTAGCTAATATCCCCACTTTTCTTGAGCGGAATTTAGGACAATATTCTGTCGCTAATCCATTTCAAATTTTTATTTCATTGAAAAATCATAAATTTCTTGTTATTCCCTAGATAATCCCTTGTTATTTAGCTAGGGATTAATCTCTAGCTAAAATTCCTTAGCTAAATGAATATTTTCTTGTAGTGAAATATATATATGTAACACTTTTATAAATATTATATAGTATATATATATCACATTTATATAAACATTATAAATATTATATATTTATATAAAAATGTATATGTTATATAAATGTTTAAAATATGTATAAATATTTTATATGTTATTTAAATGTTATCTAAATGTTATATAAACTATTATATAAATGGATAGTGTTATGTAAATATGGTAAAAATGTTTATAAACATTTATACATATGTATAAATATTTATATATAACATTATATGTTTATCTAAGCATATCATGTTTATATATAATGTTATAAATTTATATTTATTAAAAAGTATGGATATTTATTTTTTTATTGTCATTATATTATATAAATGTATAAAAGTTTATATATAATGTTATTTTTTTATAATATTTTTAGAGACAATCAAAATAGAACCCATATATTTCAACCACAATAATTTGATCTATCATCCTTCTATGAGAAATCAAATTTAATTATGTATTTCTAATCATATTACTATTGATGTATCTCAAAAAAATATAATCTATTAAAAAATAAAAATATAATTATTTCAAAAAAAACATAATTAACCAAAATCATTATATAACATATACTAGTCATATAACTTTTAAATTTCTAAATAACTTGATTCATAAATTCATGATATGACTTAAAATTTAATCTAAATTAGGCTTCAATTTTATGCAAATGCTTTATAATCAAAATATAATTGAAACTAATAATGACAGGGTGGTTTGGTTGGTAGGGTATTGAATTCACAACTACTTGAATATTGCGAGTTCGATCCTAATTCCTAACTAGCTATCAATATTATCATTTGTTTGGCCAAGAATTAATTCCTCTTGTGTTTTAGGTATATTGCCCTGGGTCAAATACCACCCAATTATACACACACACACACACACCCCCCCATGCACACACATATATATCTATATACATACATACATACATACATACATACATATATATATATATATATATATATGTCTATATACTCATATATATATATATATATGTCTATATACACATGTATATCTCTATACACACACATATACATATATATATATATATATATGTCTGCACACACACACACATATATATATTTAATATACACATATATATATTTTTACACACACACACACACACACACATATATCTATATACCTACATATATATATATATATATATATATATATATATATATATATATATATATACACGTACATATATACATATCATATACATATGTAAATATATATCTTTATACGTATACACACCTATATACATACATACTTATATATATCTATATACATACATATAATCTATGTTAATGTCAATTCAATTTAAGCAATCAATATTGATAACTATAATAAAAAAATGGCATTTAATCAATCAACTGAGCTTGGTTTGTATAAACACGTATGAGTACTCAATGCACAAGTTTCTTGGCTAACATAAGGTTAGAGAAAGGTATATACATATATCTCTCAACAAATCTTACCATTGATATATCAAAGAGGTTATATATAATTGTCTTGAACACGAGACTTATTGCTTTTGAGTGAATAAATGTATCATCACATCAAAACATGATCTGTTTTAATTTTAATTTAGGCAAAGCAGTCAATATCAATGGACTATCATTAAAAATGTAATTGAATCCATCAGTTGAGCTTGAATATAAAGTAGAGTACAATAGTGTGTGTATTTAGAGGAGAGATGTGAGAAAGGTACCTGAAGAATGTTCTCCAGCTCCCTGAATACAAAGTTAAGAACTCCATAAGACTTACCATGTGAATAAAATTTCGAATCATTTTCTCTTTAAAAAGTAGATTGTATTAAAAAAATAATACTACCTAAGAGTACATTCTCTAGGCTACTTCCAGCTGGGACATCTCCTCATCAAATCCATAAAAAGTTTCCAAAACTTTAGGTGCACTGGCAAACTACATGAACCTTCAAATGAAAAAGTGGCAATCAACTTTGGTTAGAAAAACAATTGGTGGGTCTTGTTTGTAACCTTTTGAGTGTTCCTTTGGTAAAGCAAGTTTGATGATCTTAGAATTGATCTGCTTTGATCTCGATTGAAGAGCCTACAAGACCTCTCAGTGATTTTACGACTTTCAACTGACTCACAAATGACTTTAAAAGACTAGTATCAAGCTTCTCTGTCTTTCCATTGCTCTTGATGAACAAAGAACCCCTACGATGAACAAAAAATCAATGAAGATATACATACATATATGTCTAGAGAGAAAGAAAGATAAAGAAAGATAGAGAGATTATATATGCACATGTAGAAGATATTTCATCATTATAGATAAAAAATCAAACAATGATGATTTAGGTGATAGTTGGAGCACAACATAGTCTATGGATGTATTTGCATTCATATTCTCCAATTATATGTACTTCCTCTTATTTCAATAAGTTTTTTTATATTCATTTATACTTATAGCAAATAAGAATATTAAGCTTGTGGTGCAGATCCAGGAAAAAGCAAAAATAAAAAAAATGAAAAAAGATGATCAAATCAAATTTTGAATATTACGGTGCAAGTCTAAAAAAACATGCATAGAATCATAGGTCCAATTGAGATTAAAAAAAAGAATAGCTAAATTTGTAGAATTCAAATTCCAAATTAGAAATAAAACTCAATGAAAAATATAATAGTGATCAGCTGAGAAGAAAAAGAAAATGCAGATATGATACCATCAAGACTAAAACCAATTCTAAAATCCAAAACAAAGAAGATTAGTTTCTAAGAAATGCTTATATTCTTCTAACATAAACTCGAATGTAGAGCCAGATGAACCACATGATAATCATTCATAAATAAAGAAACTATTATTTTTTGGGAATGAGAAAGTAGATTGTCAGTTAATGACAAATTGTACAGCAACAACTTGCATCGTAGCGTATTCAAGTGAAACAGATACATCACATTAGAATCAGTTGATGAACTTGAGTTACTTTGTTTTGAAACTACAAGATCTAGCATAGAATGGCATATGTGGTTCATATTTTATCATTAATACCAAATAGATCAAATTTAACTTTAGAAAAGTTAAATTTGATCTCTCATGGTGTTTTTTTTCTTTAATTACATAAGCACAAAACAATATGCATACTTTTTTTTTCTTAAGTTATAGAAGTAGAAAACAATAAGCATACATTTTGTATTTGAAATCCATAAAACGCAACAAAATTAATAATTAAAAGAACAAAGTTTACACTAACCATATGTTGTTTCACTCATAGTGAAGAGTCAAAATTATATAAGTGATGTTAAAATAGTAAAAAGAAGAAAAAAATTGAGGGGAAAATGAAAAAGAAATTAAAACCAATTAATCTGTATCAACCAAACTCTGCCAGTTGAAAACAAATTGAGAGAAAGATAGAAATGTAATTAGTATTCTGAAGGAGAAGAACATTGTTAATCTTACTTGGTAACAAGAAGTGGTAAAATTATGAGTTGCACATGCTCATGTAGTCCCGTTTCACTTCTCCTCTCTTCCTCTTCACAAAGATAGATAAAAAGGTTTAAGTGCTGGAATGCCTTAGTATTTTTATATTATCACAGAAACTATAAATAAAAAAATGAATGTAAATATATAAAAAAAAGAAACAAAAATATAAAAGTAAACTAAATTTATAAAAATTAAATAATATAAATAAAAAAAAGAAATAGATTTTTATTTAACCATAAATGATATTATTTCATAAATAAAAGAATAAAATATTATAATAAAGTATTTCATACACACCACACACATACACAAATTATGGTTATAAATTTTTATGAATTCAATTTATTTTTTATGAATATAATATGAAATAATTATATATGCATTAAATTTCATATTATTTGATATAAAAGTATAATTTATAAAATTCTAAAAATTACTTAAAGTGAGAAGTATAATAAAAAAAGTTATATTTATTTTATTTTAATAAAAATGAAATATTATTAGTTAATAGAAAATATCTTATTCAATTGCTTAATTCTTATAAATTTCAGTAGGGACCAAAAATAAAATTCAAATTCAAATCAACTTAAGGTCAGTTTGGTAGGACAAGGACAAAGACATTTCATTAGTACTATTTTAAATAACTCTTTTAAAATCTGAAAAAAATACTTGAAGTGTTCTTTTAATAACCACACTGACATATTTATTTTTTAAATCATCAAGATTTTTTTTGATGTAATTAAAACATCTATGTATTTATCTTTAAATATCAATTTATTTTTTTTTAATTTTATGAAAATTTTCAATTTTTTTATAATTCAAAAATTTCAAATCTTCTAGTAAATATTTTTTAAAAAATTTCTATGATCATAAAAATATTTTTTATTTAAAAAAATATAAATATTAACTTGTTTATTCGTTAATTCAGATATTTTTATAATTTTTTTTATTTTAATCATACAATTAAATATTTTAGCTTTTTATTAGTAGTAATTTTTATATATGTTTATTTATTTATTAAAATATCATAAAAAATGATTATAATTATATAATTAATTATTTAATGTTTTTAAATACAAATATTTAAATATCATAATTAAATTTTTCGGAAAAATATTTTGGATAATTTTTTAAAAATTGTATAATCATAATAATAGTTTTTTTAGCCTATATTAATATAAATTATATATTTATAATATCCAGTTTTTATAATTATATGAGAAGAATGTTCTTTTAAAGGATTGCTCATCCATAAACCATGACATACCTTTAATATACAAAATTACATAAAATATTAAAATAAATAATATACAAAAAATTAAATCATTAAAGATTTGCGATGAAAATTATCCCAAGCCAAAATAGCTAGAAAAAAATTCATATCTAAATGCATATATTTTGTGAAAATTATCATTTAAGGAAAAATAACTAGTAATTAAATATAAAATCATTAAGAAAAAATTCAGAATATTATTTAGCGAGTGATTTTATCTTTAATTAATTAGCAAGGGAAATCTATTTCTAAAATCATTGCTAAAATGTCCATCATCCCCTACGTGGATATTTATGATAATAGTAGCTTGGGACAATTTTCAATCAAAAGTTTCCAAATCTAATCTATCACAAATCCAGTGATAATTTATAATTCAATGTAAAATCAAACATCTCTTAATATTCCCTAGCTAATGCCTCACCAATTAACTTGGTATTATTTCATTAGCTAAATTCTATAGCTAAACAAATATTTTTTTTATAGTGAAATAGACATATAGATAGATAGATAAATAGACAGAAATATTGATAAATAGATAGATAGACAATAGATAGACAGATAGACAGGTAGATAAACAAATACATAGATAGATAAATAGATAGACAGATAGATTGATTGATAGATAAACTAATAGATATACAGATAGATAAACATATAGGAAAATATATAGATATAAAGATAGATAGACAGTATAGATAGAAAGAAAGAAAGATATATATATATATATATATATAGATAGATATATAGACAGATATATAGATAAATAAACAGATATATACAAATATATATAGACAGATGGATAGATAGATAGATATATAAATAGATTTTTAAATGGATAGATAGATAAATTGATTGATAGATAAATTGATCGATAGATAAACAAAGATAGATAGATCGATAAATAGAAAGATAGATAGATAAACAAATAGATAGACAAAAAGATAGACAAATACATAGACAGAAATATAGATAGAAAGATTTATAGATAGATAGATAAATAAATAGATAGATAGATATATAGACAAATAGATATATAGATAACAGACATATAGATATACTGATAGATAAATAGATTGATTGAATGATTGATTGATTGATTGAGAGATAGATAAAAGATAGTTAGACAAATAGATAAACAAGTAGAATATATATATATATATATATATATATTGATAGAGAGGCGTGTATATAAACATAAAGATAGACAGATAAATAGACACAGAGAGATAAACAAATAGACAAAGAAATAGATAGGAACACAAACAAAAAAACAATAGATAAACAAACAATCAAGGAGGCATACAGTCAATCTAGTAGGTAGACAAACAGATTAACACAGATTGAGAGATAGACAAATAAATAGATAGATAGATTGATAGACAAATACATAGATAGATATATAGATAGTTATATAAATAAATTCATACATAGATTGATATATCGTTAGTTAGACAGATTGATACACAAATTGAAAGATAGAAAGATAGATAGATAGACAAATAGATAGACAAATAGATAGATAAATAGAGACATAGATAGATAGATATATTGTCAAATATATAAAAAAGATAGATAGATAGATAGACAGATATATAGATAGATAGATAGATAGATAGTTAGATAGATAGATATATAGACAGATTAATAGATAGAATGATAGATTGATTGATATATAGATTGATAGATATATTCATAGATAGATTGAAGAATAGACAAACATATAAGTATACAAACAAATAGAAAAATAAATAGATAGATAGAAAGATTGATAGACAGAGAAATAAATAGATAGATAGATTGATTGATTGATAGAAAAAGAGATAGACACTCAGGTATGTATAAAATTAGGCAGGCAGGCAATAGACAAATAGACAAACAAATTGATAGACAAATTGACACATAAATAGAAAATATAGATGGATAGAAAGACAAATTGATATATAGTTTGACAGATAGATTAATAGACAGATAAATAGACTAATAGATATATAAATTGATAGACAGATTGATAGATAGATAAATTATTAGATAGATAGATAGACAGATAGCTAGATAAATTATTAGACAGATAAATATACAATAGATCAACATATAGAGAGAGAGAGATAGATAGATATATAGACATATAGATAGATAGAGAGATGAGAGAAAGATAGACAAATAGATACATATATAGATATATAGATACATAGACAAACAGATAAATATATAGATAGATAAATAGATAGATAGACAGATAGAAATATAGATAGAAAGATTGATTGATAGACAGATTATAGACAGATTGATAGATAGATAGATTGATAGACAAATTGATAGACTGATAGATAGACCAATTGATAGACTAATAGATAGATAGATTGATAGAGAAATTGATAGATAGATAGATAGATTGATTGATTGAATGATAGATAGATATATCAATACATAGATAAAGATATAGATAGATAGATTGATTGATAAATTATTAGACAAATATATAGATAGATAAATAGATAGATAGACAGATACATAAATGGATATATAGATAGTTAGACAAATAGATAGACTTATAGGTACACATACAAATATATAGATAGATAAATAGATAGATAGATAAAGAGATAGATAGAAAGATAGATAGATAAATATATATATATATATATATATATATATATATATATATATATATATATATATATATATATATAATTATATAGATAGAGATATATAGATAGATAGACATATATATGATAGATAGATAGATAGACAAATATAAGCACTAACATATATACAAATAGACAAACAAATAGATAGATAGACATTATGGCTGACACACAAATAGAAAGATAGATATACAGGCAGGCATATAGTCATGAAGACAGGTAGAAAAATAGATATATATATATATATATACACACACACAGACAAACAAACAGATAGATAGATATATATATATATATATATATAGACAGATTAATAGATGGATAGATAGATAGATAGAAAAATAAATAGATAGATAGATAGAAAAATAAATACACAAATAGATGGATAGATAGATAAATAGAAAAATAAATAGATAGATAGAAAAATAAATAGACAAATAGATAGGCAGAAAGATAAATAGATAGAGAGAGATATGTATGTATATATATATATATAGATAAATAAATAGAGAGATATTAAGATAGAAAGAAAGAAAGAAAGATATATAGATTGATTGATTGATATATAGATTAATAAATTGATTGATAAATAAATTAATTTTAAAATAGATTGATAGATTGATAGACATATTGATAGATAAATTGATAGAGAAAAAGATAGACAAAAAGATAGATAGTTTGATAGATCGATAGATAGACATATAGATATATAGATAGATATTAAGTTTATTAGAAGGAAAAAAAAATAGATAGATAGATATATAGATAGATAGAAAAACAAACAAATAGATATATAGACACATAGATAGATGGAGAAATAGAGAAATAGATAGTCAGGTTGATAGACATTTAGTTAGGCATGTATACAAAATAGACAGATTGATATATAGATCGACAGACAAACAAATTGTTAGATAAATAGATACACCGATATATAGATAGTAGATAGATAGATTATAAGACACATTGATAGACCGATGGATAGATAGATTGAAGACAAATAATAAACTGATAGAAGATTGAATAAATAGATAGTACAAATAGAGAGAGATATAGATAAATAAATACATAGAACG